>CM062225.1:39135375-39236237 GCA_031216235.1 Syzygium jambos | reverse complement strand
CGAGGGTGTATAAATTAGGTTTACACTTTAAGAAAATAAAAATAATAAAATATATATAAAAAAAATTGGTATGGTCTGAGTGGTCCGGTTCCAAACCAGGAACTGGACCAAAAACCACCGGTTTGAATTCTAATGGAACCGAGAACTAGATCAGCGCCCTTTGGAACCACCTTCATATGGTCCGGGCGGTTTCCGGTTCGGTCAGTCCGTCTTGCTCATCCATATAAAAAACCACTTACTTTTATGCGAGTATCAAATCTATCCTCATTAACCCTCTACCCAAAGTTTTTCCTTAACAATCGAGAGATGGAAAACTCTCAAAAGCGAACTGTTCAAGCATACCGAGCCAAATGTCCTCAGTGGGAGCTCTCTAACCGCGAGAGATGGAAGACTCTCGAGCACAAGAGATTGAAGACTGAGCGCAAAATCGAAGATCCCCAAGCAAGATGGAATGAAGACTAGGGGTGAACAGTTACAAGTTCTGTACAGATTCTACCTGGAACCTACCATCGAGTACAGGTTCTCCATTTTTTGAAACCTAGAATCTACCCCGTTCGAACCTAAAACCTGAAAACCTACATTGTCATAAGTTCCAAGGTAGGTTCCAGGATCTAACATATTTCTTTTTTTATTTCATTTTTAGTTAAACAAAACAAAAATGAATACTACAATACTAAATAAGCTTGTCATTCATAAAAAATAATACAAAAGACTAATTTTTCTTGTATTATGGTTCAAATAAATATAACTAAAATGAGAAGTCAATGCGTGAATTGATATTTGGAGTGAGCAGTTCTATGTTCCATATTGGTTCCACCCATGATAATAGGTTCCTTATTCTTATTCTATCATAGGTTCGAGGGTCAATTCTAGAATCTATTCAGGTTCCACCTGTATTATTAAATGAACAATTGCAGTGAATCATCACTTTTAATAACTATCACTTGCTGCTATGATCTACTGACCACAACTTATATTTAGATACATAAAAAATATGAAATATTAATAAATCATAAAATGAAAGCTTAGACTAGTAATTCCAAAGCACACACTCGTTATCTAATGCCATGAAACACCATAAGATCACGAGAAGACAAGTTCAGGTTCCAGGTTCCACTTATCTAAAATATAGAATCTATCTGTCGAAACAGGTTTTTCAATTTTTTGAACCTATAACCTATCCTGCTTACCTTAGAACCTGTAGCTTACAGGTTCCATTGGTCAGGTTCTCAAGTTTCAGGGTAGAACCTGAAACCATGCTCATCCCTAATGAAGACCCTCTTAGGAGTAAGAGCAACTAAAGAAAGCCAACCTGATTGCTCTAGTTTGTACCCAAATTTCAGATCTAAGAATACGTCATTGGAGTTGATGTGGAAATTCATCTCCATGATAATTCTTCTTGGATTTGAAATTTGGAGAAAAATTAGAGCAATGGTGTGGAAAATGCCACGAAGGATCATTAAGAGCGATATTGGACGGAGAGTTAATGGGGCAGAGATGAGACTCAAGTAAACGTTGGCGATTTTTTATGAGACAAAAAAAAAAGTTTAGGGTAGAATTAGAACTAGAGATAAAGTAGGTTGTTTAGGTCCTCCCATTGCTATTCTTCACCTTATATTTTTATTGCTAACTGACTAAAATAACCTTCTATTTTAAAAAATGATTAATCATTAATTAAGCATACCTTTTCTCATGTTTTGTTTCCCACTATCATCACTGCTTCTCCCATCTACGTTCTAAATTTTGTAAAAAATTCTCAATCTTCGGTCGAGAAAATACTACTTTACTTAGACTATTAATTCTTTAATGTAACTTTTCTATTCATTTAATAGCAACGAAATGGCACGAACCCTACCTCGAACGGGGCAAATTTTTTTCCGGTAAAAAATGCCCTGCAGGACATATGGTAAAGGCAAAGGGTGGAGCAAGATGAGACGGGTAAAAGCAAAAGTAAAATTTTATGGGCTAAAGTCGCAGACCTAAAAATATTACGAAAATTTAATCGGTCATAAATTAGAAAGAAAATGGGAAAATAGTGGGAAACAAGACACGAGGAAAATTAAAGTATGCTTTATCAATGATTAATAACAATAAACATGGAAGGTGAAGAAAAGAGACGGGAGCCCAGAAGGTTATTTTGGTCAATCGACGATAAAACGCGCGTCGGTCCACCCTCTGCCTACAATAATTCCGCTTTGTTATCCACATTTGCTATGGGCCGCTCTGTAATGGGCCTAAACATGCGGTGAGCCCATGCAGACGTGGCGGGGATGTAAGGGCGAAGTTACCCTTTTACCACCTCCATCCGTCGCAGGTTTGAATTGCAATTATCGCGTCCTTAAATAATATCAAAAAAATATATATGAAAATTCCGAAAACCGCCATCGCCTATAGATTCAGAACAAAACAAAAAAGAAAAGATGATCTCGTCAATAAATAGAAAAAAGGGAAAGAAAGGTATTGCGTTCTTATCCGCTAACGAAGTTTTCCAGTTTTGTCATTTAAAAAAGAAAATTAGGAAACCTGCTCGACACTTTGCCAAGGTTTTCTTTTTTTTTAAATATTATGTAATGGGCATCCCAATATAATATAATATAATATAAATCTCTGGGAAGGAAGGAAGCACCACCAAGCGCCCAGCACACGTGGCACGCAATCACCGCCACGCTCCGTCCCCTCCTCTTATATGCCTCCACATCGCCCCCCCTCCCCACCCTCCCCGTCCTTCGTCTTCGTCTTCCGCGATTCATCCACAGGCTCCTCGCCCCGATTTCGCTCGTAGTCCCGATCACAAACCCTAGGCGGCACGCCCGCACCGCTCCAGGTTCGCCTTCTCTTTCTCGCTTTATCTCTTGCGTGTGTGTGTGTCTGTCTACGGTGGCTCTCGATCCGTCTTGTCTCCGGCTCTCGAGGCTTGGGGGGGGGGGGGTCGGCCCTTTTGCGGGCGCGCTCGTGCTGGGCGGCGTGCCCGTGCGCTCGTCTGTGTAAATTCCCGCCCAGGTTCGTGCTTTTCCGGCTCCGATCGTCGGTTGACCATCCTCGATCGTGCTTCTGTTCTCTCTTTCGCTCCCTTTTTGTTTTATCGATTTGTGCGTCTGCGTTTCAGTGGGGGCGTCTGCTAGGTCTCTCGTTTTTTTTTTTCTTTTTTAGAGGTGGGTCGGCTTTGACTTCTCTCTGGGCGATACAGTGATGTCACGATTTAGTTCGGTGCTTCGAGGTGTCTCCTCACCTGCGAATATGCGGGTGCTTCGTGCCCCTTTGTCCTAGCTTCAGTAGTTATTTGGTCTAAGAGGATGAGAAGGATATTGATTCGCTAGTTTTATTTCTGATCGTGTTTGATGTTCGCGGAGGAGTTAGCTTACGAGGACTTGTCTAGAGTCGGTTAAATAATGACACGGGGTTCTGATACCCTGTTTGTGCATAAACAAGTGAGGGCAGTGATTCCGTGGACGTGACACTGCTTCTGAATGTTATGAAGTTCTGGGTGATCGTGCTTTGCATTTGTGTGGGATTGAAATTCGCAGCCGATCGCTCCTGCCCATGATTGGTTTGTGGACGGTATGCTTATGTTTTTGGAATTCGTCAATATGGAATTAACTTGGCCAGAATTTTGATTCAGGAAGTAAAGGCTTCAGGAGCTCTTGATTCTGGGATGGCTTCGAAGAGGATTAACAAGGAGTTGAAGGACCTGCAGAAGGACCCTCCTGTTTCTTGCAGTGCTGGTTTGTATCTTTAGCTGCTTAAGTGCTTATCTTTGATTGATTAAATTGAGAAGCTGTTTGATTCTTACCTCTTGAATCATGAATGGTGTGTACATATTCCGTGATAATTTATTCGGAGACATATCTGCTTGCGTGGGCTTTTTGTTTGGGATGTGATGGTGTATAAATCGCCAATGTAGTTATTCATTAGACGAGGTTTTTGAACTATCGGATGAGTGATATTTGTAGATACAGTGACTGCAAGCTAGTATTTGCACATGGATACCTGTCGCCGCATATGGTTATGTATATACTAGTTGGCACCTCTTTTTGATGTAATGTGAGGATATATACTGCTTAGCACCTTTTGTTTTAGGTTATGGTATCAGGTCTAAGCTTTTCATTTCCGTTGTTGAAATCGAGCAGATGGCAAGGTTTTGGGCTAATTTTGAAAGGCAATTTGTTATTTTTCTGCATCTCATCATTATTTTCTTCTTGTACTCAGGTCCTGTTGCTGATGACATGTTCCATTGGCAAGCAACAATTATGGGTCCTACAGACAGCCCATTTGCTGGGGGTGTGTTCCTTGTCTCCATTCATTTCCCACCCGATTATCCATTCAAGCCACCAAAGGTAACTTTACCCTATCTCATTGACCTACGCTGTGACTTGATATTGTGTTGTCATGTATCTGTCAATAATTACTCATATCTTGGCATTGTAATTGGATTCTGCAAACTGATGCCTAGTCAGTCGGTTGAGTTTTATGTAACGATTTTGGATGAGAATGTATGCATATTCTTGACAGGTTTCCTTTAGGACAAAAGTTTTCCACCCCAATATTAACAGCAATGGTAGCATTTGTCTTGATATTCTCAAGGAGCAATGGAGCCCTGCCCTTACAATATCGAAGGTAGTCTTCCTGTCCATTAGCATTATTTGACATGGATATTTTTTGGCGACCGTCTTGTTTGTGCTCATGTTGGAAATTGGGAATACATTTAAGAGCCGCTTCTTCCTTGCTTGCTTGATAGGGGAGCTTCCAGTAACCAGCACAAATTGAAAGTGCTTTGTTAAGCAAATCGGTTTGATTGCCTTCTCTGATTGCATATTTTGCGAATGCAGGTTCTTCTTTCAATATGCTCTCTCCTGACTGATCCAAACCCTGATGATCCTCTGGTTCCAGAGATCGCACACATGTACAAGACGGACAGGGCAAAGTACGAGGGCACTGCTCGATCCTGGACTCAAAAGTACGCGATGGGATAGGGCGCTCTTTGGTTATGAGATACATCAGCTCGCCGGCCGTTAGTAATTTTATTGAATAAATAGAAACCGGTGGGTCTGCTGTGGACAAACTTTTTAGTTTGGTTGAGTGTTATTGTCTCTTTGGGGGTTAGAAGAAGGGTATATGTGGATTCCTTGGAACTGAGGTGCAATTGAGTCGGGTCTTTAAATAGTTTTTAGTCGGGGTGTTTACGTTCTTGCTTTAATTATCTCTAATGATGAACGTGAATGGTTTCGATCCTTCGAGTCTGCAAAGTACAATTAATGAATTAATACAAGTTCCTACTAAAATAGTGGTTTGAGTAGTGAATTCTTTCGATCTTATGTATGTAAGAATGCATTGTTATTGGTGGTGATCATTATTTGGGAAAAGTTTCCGAACAGAAAATAAACTTGCTATCTTCATCAGTTTCTTCGGCGAGAATTATTCAAAAAGTCCTAAACCTTTCTATTGTTTCGATTTAGTTTTAAATCTTTTGACAATTTGTCATTTTAGTTTTAAACTTTTCAATTTTATTAATTTAGTCCTAAATATTTTGAGGATTCGTCAATTTAGTTATAAACTATTTGACGACTTGTCAATTTAGTTATTTTGGCTAATTTTATTTAGAAATCGCTGATATGGACGTTGGCAATCCTACATACCGTGGCTTGCACTTATGTGAATAAATTTGGCATTTTTTTAAATGATCTTTTTCCTTTTTCCTTTTCTTACATTTTGGCCGGTGGCCAATATCAGCCATGGTCGATGACTAGCCATGGTTGGATGAGGGCTCGACCCTCATGCTTAGGGATAAGCGGTTTCAGGTTCCACCTGGAATTTACACTTAGATATAGATTTTTCATTTTTTGAAACTTGGAACCTATTCGTCAGAACTTGAAACCTAAGATTTATCCTATTATAGGTTCTAGAGTAGGTTTTAGGGTCTAATAGATTCTTTTTTTTAATTCATTTTTAGTTAAACAAAATGAAAATGAATGCAATAATACCAAACAAGCTTGTCATTTACTAAAGAAAATACAAAATACTAGTTTTCCTGATATTATAATTCAAATAAAGACAATTAAAATGAGAAGTCATTGTGTGAATCGATATTATGGGTGAGTGGTTTCATGTTTCATACAAGTTCTACTTTGAACCTACTCATGAGAATAGCTTCCTCATTTTTTGAAATTTGAAACTTACCATATCATAGGTTCCAGGGTTTATCCAAGTTTCATCATTTGTTACTTTGATATATTGACCACGATTTATATTTAGACACACGATGAATAATAAAAATTAATAAGTCATAAAATGAAAGCTTAGACTAATTGTTTCAATTTATACACTTATCATCTAATGTCATGAAACATTAGAGGATCACGTGAAAATATAAACAGAAAAAAATACAATAAACTTATTTAGGTTTCAGGTTCCAGGTTTCGCCTATAACCTGGAACCTGCCCGTCGAAATAAGTTCCCCAATTTTTTGAACCTAGAACCTACTCTATATACCTCGAAACCTACAAGTTCTCACCAGTCAGATTCTTAGATTCCATGATAGAATCTGGAACCATACTCACCCTTACTCACAGTTTGGGCGAGGGTCGCTTTTTCGGATTTGGTGAGGACCACCCTCGCCCAGGCCATGAGGGTCGAGCCTTTACCAGATCCAGCGAGTGTGGTATCGCCAAATTTGGCAAGGGTTGAGACCTCACTTGTGGTCGGTAGCCGGCCACAGGCTAGAGGGAAAGAAAAGGAAAACAAAAAAGAAAAAAAGAAATTTAAAAAAATGTAAAAATTATCCATGTCGATATCGGTCATGCCACGTATGATGGTTGGCATATACACTAGTAATTTTCTACCAAAATTGATCTGTAGGACTAAATTGATAAATCGTTAGAAAATTTATGACTGATTGATATAATTAAAAAGTTTATAACTAAATTAGCAAGTTGTCAAAAGATTTAGAACAAAATTAGAACAATTAAAAGATTTATAACTAAATAGGCAACCGCACAATAATTTTAGGATTTTTTGGACAATTATCTCAAAGTTCTTTTGGTCCAATTTTCTTAAAAAGTATCGATTTTAACTTGGGATTAAATTTTAATTCAAATTCTTTTGTCTGATAAAATAATACAAACTTCTGTTTGAATCTCAAGTTTAGTCATAACTTTGTTTCTCTCTTTATAAACCACTAATTTTTTTTATCGGCATCTAAATTTGGCTATTGTCAAATTATCATCTAATTGATATTCTTAAAATGGGACGTGACATTTCACGTGTACTCGGTGACTCATGGCGATGTGCACACAGTTCGAGTGCTTTCCTTGTTTTCGGACGAACCAATTGTGAGATCAAGAATTCTTTTTTTTTTTTTTTCAGTTTGTGGACACGCTCGGATCTGATGAAGCCCTAGGTAAATTCTTCCATCAATTTCAATCTTTGGAGCCAAACATTAAGGGCGCGAATAATAACCATTCTATTTTTTTATTTTTTTATTCCCGAGAATAAATTTGAAACAAAAATCCATTTGGTAAAATAATTTCATTTTTCTATTTTTAGGACAAATTTTTAGAAATATGTTTGAAGTTAAAATTTTCTACTTTTTTATTTATGAAACAGAAAAAGAAATAACAACTCCTTTTTATTGTTCGTCATTGTTGCCCACCGCCACCTGCCAGCTTTCTGCCTCCACTCATCCTGTCCACTGCCTGCCCATCAACCGTTTGCCTCCACCTGCCATCGATGGTCGGTTGCTGGGAACATAAATCTAAGAATAATCTATCAAACAAATTTCTATTCCGAGAACATAAATTTTTTATTTGCTCAGAAACTCATATGGGAAATAGAAATAGGGCCGATGAATAGAAATTTTGTCATTCGCGTCCTAATGCTCACATTTCTTCGTTTAGTTTGGTTTGATACTATTCAAATTTCGATAGTAGCTACGATGACAGTTGAGTTGCTGAGTACACATGTAATGACATGTCAAATATTTAATGGATCATTGGATAGAAATTTGACAAGGCGAGATGAGGGTACCAATTGAAGGCACGTGTTTTATGAGACAACAAAAAGTATGGACCAAAATTTAAAATATGAATTAAAATTGATATTATTTAAGGGAATTTGGCCCATATTTTCCTTACCCTCTTTCATCCCAAACATGGCATGCATGGATATGGGGAAAATTACCAAAAAAGTTATAAATCTTTTGCAATTGTGCCAATTCAGTCTTAAATCTTTTTTTTGGTCAATTTAGTCTTAAACCTTTTGCAATTGTGTCAATTCAGTCCATTCGGCCACTTTTGGCCAGCCAGCGCTGGCGTGGATGCCGGCTGGCTGACGTGGCAATTTTTAATAATTTTTTTTGATTTTTTTTTGCCTATCTTCTTCCCCGATTCGGCGATCGGTGACCGGCGAAAGGCTGAGGCTAACAAGGGTCAACCTCGCTGTCACCGGGCGAGGCCTCGCCTGGCGACATCGAGGTCACCCAGATCTGGCGAGACCTCGCCGTTGCCTGGCGAGGTTGACCTCGCCATTGCTGGGTGAGGCTAGGGCGAGGTCGACCTCGCCGGCCTCAGCCTCTTGCCGGTCGCCGGACCGGCGACCAGGGAAGAAGATAGGCAAAAAAAAATAAAAAAAATAAAAAATTATTCAAAAATTAATAAAAAAATTTATTAAAATTGCCACGTCAGCTGGTCGGCGTCCACGTCAGCGTCGGCCGGCCAAAAGTGGTCGGAATGGACTGAATTGGCACAATTGCAAAAGGTTTAGGACTGAATTGGCAAAAAAAAAGGCTTAGGATTGAATTGGCACAATTGCTAAAGATTTAGGACTTTTTTGGTAATTTTCCCCGTGGATATGCATATCGATTTCATGTTTTAGGACTTTCAGGTTCGTCATTTACAAGACTCGATATGTAACTTTTTCATCTATATAAGAATGTTCCAATGATGTAAGAGTTTTGAGTTGGGGACAAAAATACGGTAAATTTCATTTGAGGGTATTAAATTTTTGTGATCCTACCATCTAAGTCGTCAAACTTTGATATTAGTTACACAGTACATTAAAATTTCATGTCTTTACACAATATATGTACTCCAATTAATTGCCAAGTGAACCCAACCTTCAAAAAAGAAAAAGAAAAAGAAAAAGAAAATAATCAGTGAAAAGAAAATTTTTTTAAAATCATTTTTTGATTTCGAATTCGCATACGTCTAATTTAATGTTGAGCGGTTGCCACCTCGGCACGTTGCAAATGGGTCCTATTTAGATCATGGTGTTGTAACTACAAAGAAAGAGAAGAATAAATTGCACTAAGAGTCGGATGATCTAGGAATTATTCCGCTACAACTTTAAGAATGTCGAAATATTCTTATTGTCTTTATCAATTTTAATAAAAATTTCAGAGAGTTGTGAAAGGGATTGCATAGGAATTTGCTGGTGGGCATTTGCGTACGATGAAACTTTCAAATATTTAAGATCAACAAAAAGCAAAATGCAAGAAAATTTGGAAAATCGCTCCAAACAAAATCCATTAACATAGCCAACAAATTTCATCTCGGGCCCGTGGCATAACACACGCATCAATGCCCACGTGCGAGAAGTTAAAAGGTAAAAATTCCAGATAATTACCGGCCAGTAGAGTAAAAAAAGCAAAACCCATTATTTTATGTTAAAGGAAAAATACCACCAAAAATCTTAAACTATGTCATTTGTGATAAATTTATCATGAACTTTTTTATGATACGAAAAACCCAAAATTATATCATTTGTAACACATTTACTTCACAATATTTTTGGCCCAAGGACACTTTCGCCTTTTTCCTTTTTCTCTTGTTTTTCCTCTTTTTTTTTTCCCTTTCTTCTCTTTTCCCTCCTCCGGCCATGGCGGAGGGAAGCCGGCAAGGGCGGCCCTCGTCGGCGTTGGGGTCGGGCGAGGGTTGTTCTCGCCAAAGTATTATGGGGTAAATGTGTCATAAATGACATAATTTTGAGTTTTTTGTATCATAAAAAAAGTTAAGGGTAAATTTATCACAAGTATCATAATTTAGGATTTTTGGTTCTTTCCATGGTGCCATCTTCTTTTACATATAATGGTTAAATAGGTTGGAATTAAGTTTAACTATATTATCGCGAACATAGATGAATGATGAATGTTGTGTGCGCGGGGGGGGGGGGGTCGACTTCTTTGATCTATCAAATAATCGAAACATAAGTTTAGAAACGTAGATTTATTGGTTACGCTAATACATTATTTGCACATCACATAACGTGTTTTTACGCATTTCACTTTGCACATTTAAAATTGTGTTTACATGTTCAAATACTAGAGCCAACTTCTTAAGCATGTTATGTCATATAATATATATTTAATAACGTGCACCGTCTTCTCTCTCTCTCTCTGTGGATTCGACGGGATCCATTCACCGTCGAGTTGCTGTTGGCCCTCTCTCCCTCACCATAAGTCGCTTTCCCTTCTCTCCTTCGTGAAATTCTGCTTAGAGAGATATTAACGCAACCTCCGTCCGGTATCGGGTATCTGTCCCGCGAGATTTCTGCCGTTCCCAGATCGGTCCCCCCCGCGTCTCCTCCAATCGCACGAATCCGCCCGAGAGAGGTGAATCCCCAGCGGTCTCTCGCGTGTTCTTCGCTCGTTCTTTGCTTTTTGTTTGTTCTTCATTCGATTCGATTTCGTCGCCCGAGAATCGATTCTGGCTCCCTTCCGATTTCCATCGTCTCGCGGTTTTGTCTCCGCGTATAGCCCCCACAGCTCGAGCCGCGAGGGTTTTTTTTTTTTTTTTTTGGTTCTGTTTTTTGGCTTCCTGTTGCGTATCGAGCTTGTTCTGGGGGGGGGGGGGGGGGGGTGTGGGTGCGTGCGTTCGGTGGCCCCGTGCGCTTGCGCTTGCTCGCTCTTGTCCTGCGTCGTCGCGGTGTTTGTTTGCTCTTGTTGTTGCCGCGATTTACTTGTCGTCGTCGAGATTGGGGCACCGGTAGGGAGGGATTAGGCTGTTACCGTTCCGCCGTTCGTGTCGAGTTCGCGCAAAGGATGTGGCTCGTGAGTGGTGTGGGGGGCGCTTAGTAGTGTCGTGAGCGCGTGGGAGGGTATTTTGTCAAATGGGTTGTTCCCTACTGCCTTGCCGTTCGTGTTGTTAGGGGGAACGAAATTTGAGTGGGGGATTTGCTCTGTCGAAAGTAGCGCGATTTGATCGCTTCGGCGTTCGCATTTCTGGAGTGTGGACAATTGGTTCTACGTGGTTTCATGAACGCCATGTCACCATCCCCTTCTCCTTACACAGGTGATAAGTATGATTGGCGTATCATTTGTTGTTTGTTGCTTTCTTTTGTGGTTTTGGGTCACAAGGGAAAATGAGCTCCTGGGTATTAATCAGTGTAGGGGGTTTCATGTGCTCGAGCGGAAGATTGTTGTAGCTTATGCTCCTTATAGTATCGATTGCACTGCCATTTTTCACCTCATAGAGCTGGTGAACACGCTTTTCAGTCCTTTCGAAAAAAAAAAAAAATTCCCGTGGTTTGTATGTTCTTTGCCCTCCCCTTCTTGTTTACTTTATTGTGCACTCTGTATCATTTGGCAAACTGTGTAGAAAGGTCTACATGATTTTGTTCAATGTAGCTTTCTCTGTTTGTTTTTGGTAATCTTATGTCAATTTGCTTTTCAGTAGGTTCATTGTTGGGATAAAGATGTCCCATTACCAAGGGGACGATGGTGAGTATGTGGCAGACGACTATGAAGCAGAAGATGTTGATGTTGATGAAGAGTTCTGTGGGGCCGACCCAGAATCTGATGTTGATGAATTAGACATGTCGGTTAGTAATCCGTTTTGTTATCATTACAATTGTATTCAAGGCTCATTTTATTATAATCCGTGTTTCAAGCATTTTGAACTGTTTTTCAGTTCGGCCCTTACATAGCAGTGACTCATTTTTGCCCCCTCTCTCTCTCCCCCCTTTTTATTCGCTGGGTATTTCTCTTATGCAGAATAATAGATTTACCGATACTACTGCTGATCAAGCAAGAAGAGGAAGAGATATTCAGGGAATTCCTTGGGAAAGGCTTAGCATCACAAGGGGGAAGTACCGGCAGACTAGGCTAGAACAATATAAGAATTATGAAAATGTTCCTCAGTCTGGAGAGAAATCAGAGAAGGTAAAAACAGTTTGTTTTGCGATCTTTTACTCTCTTTTTAACATCCATTTTTATCAATAGGGAATAATAGGGATTGTAGGTGTATTTGTTGGATCAATGTCAGTCTACAACCATTTGATGTGTGTGTCTACTTCACAGGCTTGCACAGTTACAGAGAAAGGTAACTCATTTTATGAGTTTAGACGGAACTCAAGATCCGTCAAATCTACTATTCTTCATTTCCAGGTAAGCGGAGGGTGGTTTTGCATCCTATAGCTGTTGTTTATCTGCATATTACTTAAGTTTTTAAGGGTGGGGAGCCCCTAGAGTGTCTATTAGGGTTCTGAAGTATCAATTGATATCTGCACGTTGAAATAAATCGGTCATTTCAGCCCATGGTATTACAATCAATAGTGGGTTTCTTTTATTGATTGGGCAAGTTAACAGTTTTTACAGTTTTGCTGTGTGTAGGACTGATCATATCATCATCTTTTTTGGTCATTGTAGTTGAGGAACTTGGTTTGGGCAACATCAAAGCATGATGTTTACTTGATGTCAAACTATTCTGTCGTTCATTGGTCTTCATTGACGGGCAAGAAGTCTGAAGTTCTTAATCTCGCAGGACATGTGGCACCAAATGAGGTGGGTACTTTGCATATATCACTCTATCGAGGTTTATGATTATTGCGAGCTACTAATTAACAAGATAAATCTTGTTCTCAGAAACATCCTGGAAGCTTGTTGGAAGGATTTACGCAGACTCAAGTTAGTACTCTAGCAGTAAAGGATAGATTTCTAGTTGCAGGCGGGTTTCAGGGAGAGCTCATATGTAAGGTAAATTCTGTAACAGTGGACTTAGATTGGGTAAAAAATTTTCTCTTTGTTTAGATGATTGCATATAAGCATATTAAGATCGAGGGTTCTTCACAAAATATCCAATTATTCGGCTTAAACATTTGATTTGGTAAGTTTTCTTCATGGATGCTCTCAAATATGATCCATAGCTGTGATTTTCAGATATAGCCTTTTTAGTGGGATGATCAGGGAATTGCCTTGGCTGCAATTATATTATTTAAAAGAGTGCTGTGAGTTAAACATTGGCATATCTATCGGTAAGATTTTATCACTTATCCTGTTGGTGTGCAGTTTCTAGATCGGCCTGGAATTAGCTTCTGTTCCAGGACAACTTATGATGATAATGCCATCACAAATGCGGTTGAGATATATGTCAGTCCCAGGTCCAGTGTTGCTGCCTCAATGATCTTTCCCTCGTCAAATTAGTTCTGTTAAATATGATGCTAATTCCTTTTATTTATTTTTCAGCGGTGGAATTCACTTTATAGCATCGAACAATGACTGTGGAGTCAGAGACTTTGATATGGAAAGTTTTGAACTGTCTAAACATTTCCGTTACCCTTGGCCTGTGAATGTAAGGGTCTTGCATTTTCCTTCTTTGGTTATTTGAGAAATGGTTTTGGTTTCGATAGTTATTGTTGGTCTCTTTTTCTGAGAATGGGTTTTTGTGTATTTATTTATTTGGTTGCAGCATACTTCTTTGAGTCCGGATGGGAAGCTCCTTGTCATAGTTGGCGATGATCCTGATGGTATTCTGGTTGATGCAAAAACTGGAAAAGTAATATACTCTTTCCACATCTTGTCTGCTTAGTTCGTTTTATCAGATATATTTGAATTCTTTATACTTACCAGAGTACTCATTCTTTGCAGACAATCATGCCATTATGTGGGCATTTGGATTTCTCCTTTGCATCGGAGTGGCACCCAGATGGCGTCACTTTTGCTACGGGAAACCAGGACAAAACTTGTAGGATTTGGGACATACGGAACTTATCTAAGTCGATTGCTGTTTTGAAAGGCAACCTTGGAGCCATACGGTCTATCCGCTATACATCCGATGGCAGGTATATGGCGATGGCAGAACCTGCAGATTTCGTCCATGTCTACGATACAAAAGCGGGGTACGAGAAAGAGCAGGAGATTGACTTTTTCGGTGAGATATCCGGCATGTCATTCAGTCCCGACACTGAGTCGCTTTTCATCGGAGTCTGGGACCGAACGTATGGTAGCCTCCTCGAGTATGCCCGGCGACGGAACTTCTCGTACCTAGACTCCCTCATCTGAGCAGAACGTGCGGTCACTGTTAATAATCTTCTTTTGGCTGTGCAGCTTTTTGGATGATATTTGTGTGAGTGCGTAGACAGAGCATGGTGCACTGGGGAGTTCCATTTTGTGAGGGTGAAATATTGTATAATGTATATAAGTCACTAGAATTGTTGATGTCTAGTAAGATTTTAGTTGGCACAGAGCTTCTCAAGCTCAAAACAAGCTCTCCTTTCTGCAGAAGACCCTCTTCCAATTGGCATAACCTCCATTGTCATAGCTTGAATATAATCTATACAAAATGCATGCTGAAGAGTATTTCTAATAAAATCACCTCTTCTAATGAGGCATTAGACTCATAATAGCTAGATTGCCTCTCTCAAACTTAGAAATTTGTTGCATTTGTCACAAAAATGCTTCACCTAAGCGCCAGTTGAGGTTACGTGTACTACTCGCTGTGGAGCATTTATCATGGACTCTTTACCTTAATCATTTGTCCTTGATTATAATTAATCGTATTCGACCGCTCAAATTTTCTCGTAAAATCTGCTTTTATGTCAAAGAGCAAATGACTGCGCAAATTCTTAACGGTGCTTAGTTTTTTTTTATTATGATTATTCGTTTTAAGATAAGATAACTTTTTTTTTTATCTTTTAATCCTGCGCAACATGCGGATGCATGTCTATTTTATCGACATTTGTTGATTTGATTGTAAGACGAAAGGACCAAAGCACGGACTTGGTTGGACATGGAAGATGCTGATGAAATTCGGTGTCGACTCCCACCGGTCGTGGAGTAGTTATCATTGATGATTACAATGTTTGACCCGTCCATCAGATTAACGGGGTCTCAAATTAGCTCCAATATTATCTACCGAGAAAAACTCCGGAAGCTTATCAACAACGAGTTCTTAATGATCATGTGCAAAGACTCCGGCATGATTAAGAAGACAATATCCAATGGAGACAATATAAGAATTACACACTAGAACGCTAATCGGAAGATGCAGTTTCTTTGGGCCGGGATGTCAGTAGTTCGAGTTAAGTTGAGCTGATACAGTGCCAAGTTCGAGTTCGCCTCGACTTGCCTATTTGATGCTTGAAACCCAATTGGTGCTCGATTGAGTATCAAAATTTTTTGTCAAGCTTGAGTTTATGTGATCGCCAACTATTTACGGAGGAACTCGCGTTCAAGGTCAAAGGTCTAATAGCAAGTTTGAATAACGTAGGTATACCTTGTAATTTTTTTAAAACCTTAGAGGTGCTAGATGTATATACCTTCTCTAACTCTTAAATTCGATCTAACTTTCTCCATTATTTTTTATCATTGGAAGATGAACCGATACTGTTTGGTTTCCTCTTCTCTTCTCCTTGCTGGCTTAGGCGCCACATGGAACGAAAAATCTCTCATCCGAAAAGGGCCAATCAAATCCATCCACGTCACCTCCCAAAATCTCTCTCTCTTCAATTTCCATCCTCACAACCTCTCTCCCCTCCACCTTTTATCATCATATCATATCAATCCTATATCCTCCGCTCCATCTCTCTCCCTCCTCCATCGCTTCCACCCACAACCCTCCGCAACCTCACCAACATTTCTCCGACGATGGCCGCCGCATCCTCCGCCGTCTTCTCTCTCGCCGCCGGCGCCACCTCGAGGCGCCACGACAGCGGCCTCTCTCCCGCCAACATCTCCTTCCAAGGCCTCAGGCCCCTCGCCAACAAGGCCACCAAGGTTTCCTCCGCCCCCTCCGCCGCCGCACCGAGGGGGTCGGGGGCGATACGGGCGGAGCTGAGCGCGCCGGTGGTGATAAGCCTGAGCACGGGGCTGTCGCTGTTCCTGGGGAGGTTCGTGTTCTTCAACTTCCAGAGGGAGAACGTGGCCAAGCAGGTGCCGGTGCAGAACGGGAAGACCCACTTCGAGGCCGGCGACGTCAGGGCCCAGGAGTACGTGAACCTCCTCAAGTCCAACGACCCCGTCGGCTTCAACATCGTGGACGTCCTCGCCTGGGGCTCCATCGGCCACATCGTCGCCTACTACATCCTCGCCACCAGCAGCAACGGCTACGACCCCAAGTTCTTCGGTTGAACCCCGCTCCCCTCGCGTGGTTTTGTCGTAATTCAGTCCTAAAGTCAAGAACCCGTATCTGTATAGCTTCTCTTATCATGGATTAGTCGCTCCTCTATATTAGCTTGCTTTCTTCCAGCTCCTCTCATCAGCTCCTTCTGTTTGAATCCTACTGTGTGAACCGTGAAGTTCTGCGATTCAGTTCTGTGTGTTAAGGTCCAGATATGATTTTGCTTTGGGATCGATTTCAGCCTGCCAAGTATGAATTCATGATTACATCATTGACAGGTTTTACTTGTATAGAAGTTTCGTCACGGTTTGGTCTCCTCCTTCTGAAGAAAAGAAAGAAAGAAAAAAATACTATACAAAAGCACGTATTGAGAATTGACATGTCTGACCGCAAAACTTACATTTTCCGAAGCATACGGGTTAGTTTTGACTAATTAAATGAACCCAAATAGCATATTATCAAAATAAAGGTTGTTATTCAAAAACATAATTATTAGGTCGCTAAATCTCCGGTAGACTTTCTCATTGAATTAAATTGAATTTCTTCGTTTGTGCAACGGTTTAGATTCATGTCCTAAAATGATCACAATTTCTTCGCCTGTCTATTTTCTATATGCCGTTTTCGCTTGGTGTATGTTAAGTGACACGGGTAGCCCGTCTTTACGATTAAAAAGATATTTTTCTTTGCGAAGATAATTGAAGAGCGATGCTTTTTTTATGGAAATTTTATAGGCATGCGTGAATAAGACGGGGATGACGGGAGACAACGAGAATAGTCAAAGCCGAGACTTCGTAATTAATCTGATCTCGGGTCAGTGGTTGGCTTAGGAATCTCGGATGATGAATTACATTGAATTCCAGCTTTGAGTTTGATTTTGCATTTGGACCAAAGAAGCTAGGGAAAAGCTCGTAAAAGAACTGAATTGCTCATCGATTTAAGTTATGTATGTGCACGAGGATTGAGTGATGGTGTTGTTATATGTGTTCTTTCAACTCGTCGGTGTTGTTAGTGTTATCGTCTCTATACGGAAATGGTGCTTGGGAGACTGAACCTAGGCACGCACCGCCTTTTGACAAAGCGGTAGCTACTAGGAAAGGAAATCTTGGCATGTGCTCATCACCATCGATGATGATGCGAGATTCGGTGATCGGCTGCTGGATAAACTCGTCTCTGTAGGAGCGAGTCTCTGCAGACGGTACAAAATTGATTTATCTTTCGATTGTGCAATTAGCATATTTGTCTTTGAGTTATGTAACTCTTTTTCGCGTGAAATAAAATCTTTCTTTCAACCAAAAAAGAAAAGCGCATCGGACATGGTGTTGCGGTCCAATCAAGTTGACTCCTATCTTATGGATCGAATGGGGTTATTAGGATTTTCTGAAGGCACATAAGATCAATTTAGGAAGATTACGCATAACAAAACGACACGGTTTGTTTGTTATACAGGCTAATCAAATCTCCGATTCGAAATTTCGAAATTGCTAATCGGATTGACTTTATCCATGCTCGATTTGTACGTAATTTTAAAGCGAAATTGAGTCCCAACAGTACTTAGCTCCACCCACGTAGCTGTCAAATACGTGAAACCCCCTTTGGAAAAAAAAAATACTTCAACGTGTGTCCCTATTGCTTTCTTCTTAATCACATAAATAGAAGTGCTTACGAGTCGGTATCAACAGATGGGTCTAATTCAATCCGACTAGTAATTGAGGGTGCGTTTGTTTGCGAAAAATGGACGACGACTTGCAAAACATTTTCATAAAAATAATTGCTTATATTGCTGATAAAAATAAACGAACAAAAAATATTTTCATTATCCGCAAAAGTATTTACACATATATTATTATTGGCGACTAAAGTATTTTTCATCGGTCAACTATTTAGAGTGATATAAGCGATCGTTTTTTAGAAAAATATTTTCTCGAATCGTTCATTTTTCATGAAACAAGCAAAAACCTAAGCAAAGATAGAGGGTTCAAACATTCTCCCATCCTATGACTTCCCAAGTTGGTAAGCTAGGCATGAAGTAAATAATCTGAAATTAAGGGGTAAATATGGACATTGGCTAAGAAGCTGAAGTGTCAAAGTGGAAACCGCGTGGAACAAAGTATAATTAGAGGGCAAATTTTTTGTCCTCCTCCTTTTGGTATTTTTTTTCCGTTGGTAATTGACATCTTATGTGCCTTTAAATAAGGAAACCGTGAATGTGGAATCGCGGATTGCCATAGTAATCTTATGCTAATTGCGTATCCCATACCATCATATGGATTCCTTGATTTTTTTTTCTTTACAATTTATCAATGAAGAGGCTTGCGAATTCACTAGGCTTATCGCCATAAAAGAAAAGAAAAAAGACCTACCATTCAAGGGATATTGCGGTGATTCTCGAGTTTGAACATTCTTAAAACAATTAATTTGAGGAAAGTGCGATGTACCCAACAAGATAATGTCAATCTTTTATTAATCCCCAAAAAGATCCTTTTCTAATTAGCGTGCAGAATCACCAAGGAGAGGATAATTGCCTCGCAAGTCACAACTCCTTCTTGCTTGATTGGATATCTCTCTCTCTCTCTCTCTCTTTTCTTTTTGCCATTTCTCCTTTTTTGTTTTCTTCCTCTTTTTTTTTATTTTTCTTTTTGGTTATTATCATTTTCTTGGTCTTGGGGAGATAGAAACGAAGGAAAGGGTTATGACGCGTTGGAGAGAAGATGGTCAAAGCAAAAGGGGGGGGGGGGAGCTCGGGGAGTGTATGTGTGTGTATTTATGGGAAAAGGAGGGATTCTGAGAAGAGGTGAAACGGAATGAGAGGCCGTAGGGGGAAGACAGAACGTGACAGTCAATTTATTTTCCTTCCTCGACAGCAGTTTCCAAGATTGCACAAAGAAGGGACCTTTTCAACACTGCAACTCTTGGCTCCCTCCTCCTCCTCCTCCTCCTCCTTAACCATCAACCTTCGTCTTTGCTTCTGCTTCTTAGCTTCTCATGTGGGTTCCTTTCCCTTAGCACGATCACCTGCTTCGGAATCTCTCTCTCGATGGCTTGTGGGATTTGATCTGGGATTTTATGTGAATGTGAGCTGATTTGCCGTTTGGTTTTCAGCGATATCTTCTGCTGGGGTCATCTTGGAGGCCAGCACATTCAAGAGGGTATGTTCCTTACCAGCTAAGCGACCTCTTCTTGATCTAACGATCTCTTTCTGATTTTTCTTCCCACTCTCTCTCTCTCTCTCTCGTCGGCTGATCGATTCAAGGATGTTCTTTTCTCTGGGTGACCTAGTTTTCTGTACCTTTGTTAAGTATATTCTCTGACCAGTCAATTTTCTTGTTCGCTGCAATATCTCAGAGAGAGAGAGAGAGAGAAGAGAGAGAATCAACACTGAAGCTTCAGTTTTGATATATATAGCTGTTCTCTTTGCTCCTCGCTTCTCTGGTTTCTTTCTCTCTCAAGTCTTCAATGGAGGAAGATCTTCAACAAGAGACTAAGCTGATGGCTAGCAGCCGCGTGTTCTACATCAAGCTGAACATCCAAAAAGCTCAGTCCAGCAGTGAAAAAGACGGCGGCGACGGCTATGAGGAAGAAGAAGACGATGCGGAATATCCGGCGGCAACTGAGTCGACTTCTCGGGTATGCGTGTTTTGCAGGAAATGGTTTAGCTCAGGGAAAGCCTTGGGCGGTCACATGAGAATTCACGTTCAGTCCACCAAAAAGCCTGTTCGCAAGAAGATTCACAGACGGAAGTTCAAGAGAAGCCGTACCAACAACGACAGCCGGGGGAGCTCGGCCACGAATGATCACCGGACTTGTGTGATTTGCGCCAAGAGTTTCCCTTCGATGAAGTCCTTGTACGGGCACATGAGATCGCATCCCGAGAGGGAATGGAGGGGAGTTCAGCCTCCTCCAGGCACCGCAGCCAAACAAAGCTCATCATCCGCTGTCTCGGATTCAGTGGTCGTTCGGAAGACGGACGACGATCAGATTGTTGGTTTTGATGATGATCCTAAGGAGAGGAGCTCAAGTGTTGTTGATCTATCGAAGTCCGTCCCTGGATGGGGGGTCACCTCTAAGAGAGGCAAGAAAGCTGGTACACCCTCTGTCACCGGCTTGGGATCGGGGTCCGGTTCAGGCTCGGGCGAGGGTGTGGGTTTAGACGCACAGGTGCAAGAAGCTCTTGTGATGCTTGCTAATGGGAATCCACCGGGTAGAGTCTCGCCATTGATTAAGCCCAGAACTGAGGCAACAACTGATGACAAGGATGAGCATAAGATGGAGGAGAATTACGAAGCCAATTGCTTCATAGGTTCTTATTCTGGTATTGAAGCTAGAAACTGCATTGAAATAGCAGAATACAAAGAACCGGAGGCCGTTTCAGAAACGGGGTTAAAACCTAAAGAGCCTGTAAATATGATGATGAACTGTGTTGAAGAAGAGCAGGTACAATGTTCCTACTATGAACTTGTCCGCAAGTTGAAGAAGAGGAGAAAGATCAAAAGGCTCAGAAACTTGGAAGAAGTACATGCTGGTAATGATGTCCAGAATAGGATCATCGATCCTGTGCCACCTGTTAGGTTCAAGTGCAGTATTTGCAGCAAGTCCTTTTCAAGCCACCAAGCCTTGGGTGGTCACAAGTCCAGCCACAACAAGCCCACCAAGAACAGTCAAACTATCGCAAGAGATCGTGAATCCATGGGGGCGGAGTCCTCGGCAGTACGTGAAAGTTACAGGCTTAATGCAGACTTGAGTACCTCGTCTAGCCAGACGGCTGATCCGTCCAGCGCAGCCAGCGAGACGAGCGGTAAAGTCCTGGATTTTGACCTCAATGAGTTCCCACCAAAGGAGG
Organism: Syzygium jambos; assembly: GCA_031216235.1. Lineage (NCBI taxonomy): Eukaryota > Viridiplantae > Streptophyta > Magnoliopsida > Myrtales > Myrtaceae > Syzygium > Syzygium jambos. The sequence continues at coordinate 39,215,078 of CM062225.1, read as the reverse complement.
ACGATAAGGAAGGGGTTGTTGGTCTTGGTGCTGATTCTGGGCCTTGTGGTGTCTGAACCATGTTGAGGAGCTGGTTTTTGTACATTTTCTCTGACAAATTCGGTTTAGCAAGAAGCGACTGTTAAAAAGTTCAGAACTATGATATTCCTAGGAAGTGGAGAGAAAGTTTTTAGGTCATCGGTGGGAACTCAAGTTTTGAGCTTTTTCTGATAGTTTTTAGTTTTTTTGTCCTTTTCTTCTCGGTGATGGTTTATGGTGTTGGGAACAATTTGGGGTCTTTGAGGAACCCTCTTGGTTTTTTCTTTGTTTTCTTAAAGTGGGGTCTCTTTCGGGGTCATATCGTATTTGTCCACTTTTGTGTTTTTATTTTTCTCGACCTTCATCCCAGGCTTGATTGTACAGCCGGGGGAAAGATCCAAACTGACCCGCCAGTGTTGATGACGATGAGAAAGTTTACGCAGAACAGAAATATTTATGTATGTGATACTAGTTTACTAAATTTTTTCTGGTGTTGTTATTCACCGTTGATGCATTTATATTGGCATGGGATTTGAAAGATTAATTGAAGAATATTGCAAGGCCGTGAGGAAAAGCAATGACTAATGAGAAGTGGAGGCCCCAAGCAGAGGAGATGTCGTGCTGGGAGGAAAAAGATGTGATTGAAGTCAACCACCAATGGGAATGAATGTGTGCATTTTTGAGTGAAGCACAAGAAATACAACTTTTCTTGTGCTTAGGTTTTTGTGAGTTCGCACTTTTTGTCAAGAGAACTTTTGTAGGAAATACGGGAGAGTTCCACAACTTTGCAATCTCCAACAAATAACTGCTGGTGGGGCCAGTTGAAAAGGTCTTTGCATACTGACAGAGATTGAAGAATTGTTTTTTCTTTATTGAGAAAGTACTTCTTTATGCGTGATCTTGTGACTCGGAGGGAGTTGGAAGGAAGGAACCACGGTTCACCCAGGAAAAAAGTGAATATGATAATGGAAATGGGCTTTCTCAGTTCTAGTGGTTTTGTATTTGTATTTTAATCCTCTCCAAAGTGTCAAGCTTTTGATGTTGTGGATCAAGTTGATGCAGTTGGTGCCTACTCATATGACCAGATCATGAGAGAGAACAAGGACAGATACCAGAAACACCACACAACGTGGTTAGACTCAGAACCCGGAGTGATCTTGATGTTCAGCAAACTGCTTCCCAGTTTTCCAAAATCAGAAGGAACCACTCGCTGCCAAGGGAACAGAAACGAGATCAAAATTGAGGTAAAAAAGGGGAAAAAGTAAACGGAACTGTTGGATGATACTCTAATACGAAAGAACCAAAAGCATGTACCCATGATTTGCGGCATCGCAGCAGCTCTTTGTATTACAAACCGGACTCCCATTCCCACGATAGACATAAGATCTTCTCAGAAGACAGTATTGTGTGCGTTGATGTGAATGGTAGATTATTGTGTGGATGGCTGATGCATGAGTGCTATAAAAGATGGGAGCCAAAAAGAGATGGCTCACCTGTCTTCATGGCACATTCACGTGACTATCAGAAAGTGGCTTTGCAGTGTCCTAAAGCTCCCCCCCAACGCAAGAATGCAACAACAGAAAAACAGTACACTGAAATTTCAACTATATTAATTCGGCTTTCGGACATCTAGATCTCTCTCACGCACCTCAATATTTCAGACGATTCGTGTGCGTGAGGGCACCGTAAAACCGTGGCGGCAGGTTCGATGGTAGCGAGCAAGGCATGTAAATAAGACTCGACTCGAGGTTGAATTCCCAAAATATGAAGAAAAAAAATACTTGGAAACATTATTCACGTAGAGAATATCAGACCCATCATGCCCATGTGCGATAATTTCCTTTGGCAAACATCCAGTAGCACCTTGGAACCACTTCAGAATTGGTTGATATGATTAATATAACTGAATTTCTTTTGGGTCTTTTTTATCCACCTTCAATGTGAACTTGTAGTTCCAAAAGCAAAGCTCTTCTTGCATTAAGAAGCATGATATTGACGTTTGCTTATGGAACACGAGTTCCTCGTAGTCAATTGAGATATTTTGCGCATTTCGTCAGCATATATTCGAGCGTGAATCCACGTTCGACATGATATGTAATTGCAATTTGACCGTAAGTAGAGAGGAAGAACTCGTCAACAAATGTTTGCAAACTTGTACCCGATGACGCCTGAGGTGACTTTGAGCTGGAGGAGGGGACTGCTACTTTGATTTGTGTTTGGTCAATGTTTTTATGGACACGAGCGAGACCTTGGAGACATCAAAACGCCGCTTCATTGGCCTCACTAGCCAGTCGCTGGCAAGGCTGACCTCGCCCAGCGACGATGAGATCAAGCCTTGCCGGCAGGCCGGTGAGGGTCACCGGTGACCTTGTCAGTCACAATGAAAAAACAGAAAAAAAAATAATAAAGAATTATAAAAATTGTTCATATCGACACCAGTAACACCACGTCAGCTATTTCCTACCAAAATTGATCGGATTGACTAAATTGGTACAAATGCAAAAGGTTTAAGGCTGAATTAGCACAATTTAGGTTTATGACTTTTTTTTTTGTAATTTTCTCATTGCGTGGATGACATTAATCATGTTACCGAATTCATCCACATGTCACCCATTCAATGGCGAATGTATTAAATATTATCTAGGCGTGTCGCGAATTCGATATTATTCCGAATGTATTATAAAAAGTCTCCTCTAATCTGGGATTATAGATTGTTAGAATTTAACTTTCCTCATTATCAGAAAAGATTTTTCCGTTTTCTCCACAAAAATAGCAAAATAAATTACCATTAATTTATTGCTCGTCATCTTTCTTTTCTCTCTTCATTATTTTCAGTATTTACTTATAACTCATTCGCATTTAAGAAATATTTCTTATTTTAGCATAACAATATTATTGAAAGTCTTTGCCATATTAGTTAGTAAACCAAAAGCTTTTACTATCTAGATGCACTTTCGAAATAGTATGATACATATTTCATATTATGTTTGTGAATTTTTATTTTTACACTAATTAGTTGTTTAGTTATTTCATAATCAAATTTTATGTTTACTATCACAACTAATGACTCGTATTTATACTAAAATATTTCATGCTCTAATTATATTACATTTTTGCATGACAATCCGTGTAAACACATATCTAGTTTTAAATTTTATATATGATAAAGGGTTAAAGTCAATTATAAACATTTAGCGTTGTAAATCTACTATCATTATGTTATCACCTAATAAAACATGAAGTATCTCTCTAGAAGGCAATGAAAAGAATCTAATGTCTAAGTGCTTTTAGATTTCTAGATTAATAAACAAGTCAGCAAGATAATTTCCTTCCCGAAAATTAAGTTTCATTTTGAACTTAAAAGTTAGAGTTCAGCGGTCTTGGATGTCTTTTCAAACAAAGCTGAGCCAGCATTATCTATGATAAACTCTGAACTAACAAGATCATTGATAGCTTTATATTATGGTCAATCTCAATGATGATTTTGTGAAAACCAAGATGTTTTGCAAAGTTGAGTCCTAACCATAATGTCTAAAAGTTCTGCTTTTATTGACGAACATGTTCCACGAAGGTGGCAAAACCACCAAGCCAATCACATCCTTCGTTTCTAAGCACCAGTAAGTTCTGAGTTTGTCTTCAGAGGCCACATCGATATTCAGTTTAATCCACTCTGATGGTGGGGGACCTCATCTGATCAAAATTGGAGAAGACGGGCAGCTAGTTTATTTTAATACAATTATGACCCCCAAAAGTCCCAAGTCAGCTTTTCGAACGGAAAGCTTCAACGGTAACACCAATAAACAGACAATCAGGCTTGAGATAACTGGGATTGCAACCGCTTCAAGTTAAGCAAAGTCCCACAGCACAAGTCACAGAATTCTCACATATCTCCAAATTTGTTCACCACTGCATTTTTCACACTGAATGAGAATCCAAAAATCTAAAAATCTTGATATCGATCAGAAATTGCAATGTACAGAAACTGACATCGACCATAAGCTCAGGAGCACCTTACCCACCTCCTAAGCCCTCCCATAACACTGCCCAACTGACGAATTACAGAAAAAAAGGAAAAAGAACCTAAAAGCAAAAAAAATAAAAGAAAGCGACATGCGCGGGAAAGGATGAATAAACTCGATAAGCTAAATACTAAAAAAACAAAATTTGGAGTTATGGAACTTCCATATGAATGCTGAAGATACACGAGGACTTCAAACTTTAAGTTCAAGTTGGAACAACCCCCCCGGCTTGGGGCGAGATCTGCACGATGAACCACCAAAAGACCAGCACAAACAAAACTAGCTGTATAATGAAACAAGAGGACACCTTGCACGCTCCCCTCTGCAACTTCCAAACTTCTCCAACAACTTCGATGTCTTCACATGCTTTCACTAGATCCTCCGCTTGCTTCTTTAGCACAGCAGCTTTGCTTTCTGCTTCACTTTCACTTGCACGCTGATCATCTCCCTCGTTTAAGAGCATTAGTTCACTCTGTGCATCGACCTTCAGCTTCTGTATTGTCCTAGCTATCGCCAGGTACTCCACCTCAGCTTCGATCTTTTGCTTGAAGAGACACTCGAGCTCCGTCTCCATCTCCCTGCATTCTTCTTGCTGCAATTCCAAGTTGCTTTCCGGTTCTTCCTTCACTGACTTGCGACTGTTGATAGAATCTTCTAGCTCAGAAACCCTAGATTCCTTCACCTTGAGCTCAGCCTTGGTTTCCTCCAATTTGGCCTCTAAGAGTTCCACATTCTCTGTCAAGCTCAGTATCTGGATTTCTAATAAACCTGAAGCATTCTGGCTGGTCTGCTTCAAGTCAGACTGCTCTTGAAGGACAGTGCCACCATTAGAGGAGCCATTGCTTGCTAAAACAGGGTCCCTACCTATCTCTGAGAACTTCTGAACTTCTGAAAAAGCATAGAAAAGACTTTGTTAACAACAATCTTTATGCTAAAACCAAAACCTGTCAACTCAGACATGTCTCAGGACCAATTTCTTGAACTCACTTGGCAATTAAGTTTTTCACCTTTCTAAGAAGCATATGCATTTCTTAAACTTTGCTAAATTCTAATCTCCTAGATATCACATGCCAAAATAGATATATAGTTTCATGTAGCACACCGGTCTTGCTCAAAGCCATCATGTAAGTCTAGGTTAAGAAATCTATCAGCACATCTGACAAAAGCAGACCAATAGATCCTCCTTCAAGACTGCCATCAGGCAGAATGACATTAAAACAAAGAAACTAGATAAATGAATCATCTACCATCAAATAACATAAAAAATCAGCCATCCCAGAGAACATAATCTACCGTATATTGGAAAAGATGGGTACATCACATATAAATAAATTTATAATTTTTGCTGGTTTTCATTTTTTCTTTTATGATTTGTATGTAATCACAATAACGTAACCCCATTTATCAGAAACGTCAAGCAAGAAACAACTATACCCAGTTGCAAAACAAAATTATATAGCACATTACGTGGATTGGAGTGCACACATCAGAGTTTATCCTATGACCAAGTAATGAATTATCTACTGCATTTTGATAATTAGATTCCGCAAAAAAGTGTATCATGCTTGAATCTAACTGGATCAGAAAAAGGAGGGATCCTAGTAGTAAGATTATCTAAAAAACCCGTCACTGGAATTGAGATCTCAGTTAAAGAGAAAGATATCAAATGTATGGGAATTCTTTTTGTATATTATCTGGATGACCTGATCTGCAAGGACCATGAGTGACAAATTTTGGATCATTTTTTCTCTGAGTAAGAGGCGGAACATGATTCTATACAAATTCATGCTTAGGCACCTGCGCATCACTATTCGTTGTAACCTCTTTTACATTCTGAAAAGAAATGCGCTCCTTTTCAAATTCTCTACACTACACTTTCAAACCTGGGTGTGCATCAGAGAGAGGTTAGAATCAGGTCAAGGAAATGGGCAACGTTTGTTCAATGCTAGCACTTTTTTCATCTGCTCTTGATGTCAAAAAGTGGAAGAGAAAGGAAAGGCATTCTGTCATCATGAAGATTCTGGCAATAGGTTCAATATATTGAAAAGTCACAGTAGATATGAAGAAGTTACCGGATGTCAGGAGAACTGAAAAAAAAATCCGTAGGAAAGTACTAGTTAAAGTTTGTGAACGAGCAGAGCGGTTGGTGACCTATGGAGGTAAAAGCATCATACGAGCGTCGATTGAAACAGTGGGATATTCACCTTGTTCAAGTGCTTCCTGTAGAGATTGTAGGGCATTGATAGACTCAATTAAAGAATTATGATCTGCAGAGGACCGATTGCTCTCCCGTTTCTCCTCCCCAGCCTCCCAAGACAAGTCCACAGCTGAATCATCTTGTGAGAAATCCTCAGCTTCCCCAACATTTTCAGCGGGGTAGCCAGTCTGAACTTCCTCACTGAAGCGATCCCCCATGTGGGCTTCATCACTATTTGCTGAGTAATAGTTCATTGCCGTTCCACTCTTCTTACCATTACTGGCATAAGCACCCTGCATAAAAACAGAGCTTGAGCTTCTTAAGTCAGATTCCACGCTGGAATGAGAGTTTTCCTTCTGGATTTTGACCCTTTCTCCTCTAGGCTTCTTACTGATTTCAATTCGACCCTTATTCTGTTGAGCATCTTGAGATGAACCACCTTGATTCTTCACAATCAGATTCTTCATTCTGTTCCTTTCCCGGACATACCCAAAGGCCCCACTGAAGTCATGTTTAGCCTTTGGAGCACTAGCAGCTGTAGATGATTTGCTACTTCGATCCTCACTGTTGTCAGAATCAGCACCAGCCGTAAAAACAGGTGCAGCTGCAAAATTGGATTCCAAAGTAGAAGCACGCGCTGCAGGGCCATCAGCATGACCCGGGTTTCTAGTCATACTTGTCGATCCAACCGAACCCTCACTATCTTTCATAACCTCGACAGAAACCCGTTCAGCAGAAAAACGCGAAGAACTGTTTTGGTTTCCTACACCATTTAAACCTCGCTTCAAAATCTTACTAGAGTCTAAATGAGGAACCCCATCCTTGACAAAGTCTCTCCTGATCCTTCTCCATTTCTTCAATCCATAACCTTTTCTCGTCGAGGGAGTCACTCCACTAGGAGACTGAGCGGTCGAGGGCGGCGAAGCATCCGGTTCCGTGATTTGTTTGCCTTTCTCGATCGAATCGGGAGCCATCGCGCCGGCATCGAAATTCTCGTCCGTGCCCGAGTCATCTAAATCAATATTGTCGCAGGACCCATTATTCCTAACGTCGCTGCGATCCGAACGAGACCCTCTTTCCGGGGAAGCTTCGCAATCATCCGGAGATTCGAGGGTCGAGCACTCGCCGCGCGAATCCATCCCCGAAGCTCACCAATTCCCCGTAACCCAACTCCCCGGAATTCCCAAACAGATCAAAATCGAGAAAAACAAACTATCATTCCAGCTCATGGCCCAAAAATTCTAGCAAAAATCCGAGAGATCAACGACCGCGCAGCGAAAACCCCCCACACGCGCGATCTGAATCGAACCCACCACCGACTCGCGAGGCACCGATGATGATTCGGGGTGGGACCAATTCAAAAGCTCGAAACCAGCTAAGAAGAAAGGGATTGCGGATTGCCAGGAGCTGTACGGATCGTCTCAAGAACCCAGCTCAACAAAAGGGAAACGAGAAGGGGATGAAGCGTACCTTCAGCTCCATAAATGAAGCTCGGGATCGAAGATCATGACGTTCGACGATTGAGAAATGATCAAATTCGAAGGGCATGGAAACCCTGCTCTATCGTTGGATTGGCAGATTTATAGCCATGAAAAATTGTTGGGGCAGGCGGAAAAAAATATAAAATAATAATAAGCAATAAATGACGATAAATGATAAATTCTTTATTAATGAGTCCCGAGAGTACGAGAAATTTCTTTTTTTAAAAAAAAGCAAAATTTGGGAAATTGAACGTGGGGTGACGTGGAACGGGCCCACGTCGCAGGTGGTGGCCCACACCGGCCAAAAATTGAGTGCGCCCCACGTGGCCGTCGGTCTCCATCAGGAGCTGCCTGGGGAACTTGTTGGCTCGTGCCTCGGGGGGAAATTGTCATTAATTTCTCCGACGGACCCAAAAAAACAAAAAAAATATGTCGGGCACTTAATTTAGTTATCATAAATGTGGTATGGAAATCAATAGAGCCAGTTCATGTACACCCGATCCTATTATTATGCTTTCGCGGACATCATCTTTATATTCGTGGTTTGATCTTTGTCGGTATTTCCAACGTCTGATTTTGCATTGCTGACGTGTATGATCGCTGAGGTCAGCGGCGATCCGACCGTTCGAATAAAATTTGAATCGAGATAACTATAAAGTCGAGATTTACCGGATAATCATTCGAATCACTAAAACGTAATTATTGAACATGAAAAAAAGCACGAGCAATAAACGAGCAAATATTGCATTGCATAGATTAAGGGCCGTTTGATTTGACTTTGGGAGAATGTATTTAGGAGAATGCAAATACCTTTGGGCTAAAAGAGTTTTCCAAAATGCAAGTAGTATTTAGTAAGTGTTTTTTAAAATTAACTTGGATTAAAGGACTTTTACTAATTTTTTTTTTTTAAAAAAAAGCTTCGGTGGAGCTAAACCGCCGGCCAGATCTGGTCGTCGGCCACCACTGCCTGGGGTTGCGTAACCCCGGCGACCATCGCCTGGGGTCGCCGGACCTCGGGCGTCGCCTAGGTCACGCGACCCCAGCGACGCCCGAGGTTTGATGACCCTAGGCAGCGGTTGCCGGAGTCGGGCTAGCCCTCAGGCAATGGTCGCCGATTGCCGGACCTCAGTCTGGGGAAGATGAACAGTATCGATCAACAGTGCAAGTTGCATTCCGAAAATGCAACTTCCCAAAACACCTCCGATGGAGCATTGACCAAAAGTCCCTTAGGGAGCATTCCAAATCCAATTGCATCTCCTCAAAGTGAGTAAAAAAAATTGTCAAACACCATTTGCATTTGGCCAAGGAACTTTAGAGCCAAAATGAGCATTCTAAATGCTGAACCAAACGGAGCCTAAGTTGACTAGATCCACATATTTCAAAATTTTGTGGGACCCAACAAGTCAATGTGCAACTCACAGTAGGTCCCACCGAAAACTAAATGTTCTCGTACAATTCCTAAACATTGATTCGTTCCATCTAGCATAATACTCATGGACTAAGTCTACACGATATTTTCTCCATATGAAACGAACGCAAATTCAGCATCACAAAACTTGAATTTAGCAACCGCATCATTAGGGGTGATCGGTTCCAGGGTGGGTTGGGTCTGGACCTAGAACCTGAAACCAACTCTGTTATAACCGGTTCCCAATTTTTGGAACCTGAAACCAACCCTGTTTTTCCTAGACCCTATTTTGGAACCAACCCTGTTTTTCCGGTCCGGTTTCAGGGTCTACCCAAGAACCTATTTTTTTTTGTTCCTTTTTTCGATTTTATTTTTTTCTAGCAAAATAATATAGGTAGCAATGAAACAATTTAAAATAAAAATGAATAACAAAAACCACTATCCGCCAAAAGTAACAATCCCCAAAATGAGCAATTGAAATTACAATCCATCAAAATCAACAATCCAAAAGCACTGTGTGGCAAGACATAGTCCAATCACATAAATCTTTAAGAGTCACATTTCCAGGGAATTTATTCAACATGTTTAGCTCTTTATTTTGCGCCATGATGAGATAACTCCTCACTTCTGTTTCCGAATGAAAAATCTTGAAAGAAAAATCAAGAGACTTAGCGGTAAGGCATATGTTCTCACTAGAAAAATGTCTATATATCTCATCTGAATCACAAAATATTTAAATAACTTTAAGGGCCATGCTGTTTCACTCATAGTTGTGAAACATATTCCAATATTAAACCGGAAATCGGTTCTAAAACCGGTGAAGTAGGGTAACGTGATATAGGCTTTTTACTTTTTTGTACATTATCTCAAAACCGGTTCTAAAACAGGTTTGGGTTGATTTTTACTTGGAACCGGAAACCAAACCGGTTCTAACCGGTTCCCAAAAAATAAAACCGGTACCCGGACCAGTTCTTGTTAGAACCGGTTCCCGAACCTGTTTTTCGGGTGGGTTGGTCCGGTTTCCGGGTAAACCCGATCCGGTTGCACACCCCTACGCATCATAGTGTCCATAAGCATAGCAGAGGACATTGATGAAGATTTCAATGCCAAACTCTTGGCCATTTTCAATTATGATCATCAAGGTACCCGACAATTTCTTCTACGTAAAAATTGTGACAGGCATCCTAACAAATAAAATATCACATGACACGTAGGAAAGTGGCAAACTCACTGGCGTTGAGAAATCTTCATCTGATCTGACACTAATTGATTGCATTCCTAAATCCAGTAGGAGCTAAGTACAATTCAGGCTCTCCTCTTCATACACGAGGCTGTCTCATTTCTGCTACATGTGTCAAGATCATCTTCGAGAAACTCAAGCTGGTACATGATTAATAGAAATATAGAAGGCCATATTTAACGGATAAAACATTATTATATCGAGCGCAGAAATTTCCAACTCAGAAAATGACCACATGATACTGAATCACCGTGAGAAATGTAGATTAAAGACGGGCTTCCAAAGAGGTTGGAAAGCACAAACTGGGGTAATCACAGATCTGTCCAGTTTGAAAAGTTCTGAGTATAGAACCAAGCCCAAATTGGAAAATCTCCAACCAAACCTACCCCTCTGTCTCTGTTCTCCTCTTAACAAATTCACCAGCAACCTGTCAAAATCATCACTATTTTCCTTATAAAATTTAGGGTAGAATTTTTATTTTGAGACGACTTCTGTATACAGATATCCAATTTGTACAAGAAAGACAGTTACTCTGTAGACAGTGACACAAATGCAAACTAACAAGGCAAGCAAATCAAGTTCCACATCATTTGATCCCCGAATTTGGTTGGGATTCTCCTTAATTAGTCGGGAGAATTAATGCATTGATGACCACGTAGTTCCAATGCAACCAACTTGCATTGAAAACGAAGAGTTTTGCAAATCTCTATGCTTTGGAAAGATACTTTACGACCATCTTATTTATCGGTGAAGAATCTAGAGCATGGAAGAGATGTCTCATGGCCCTCTATAAATAGGGGATGAAGAGACATGTTGGAGTGTGACGTGAGATCTGGTGTACATTCCACATCAAAGACAAATTCGACAAAGAGTCAGTGAGGTCAAAGGTTTTGACAACCTCTTTCAATAAGAAAGATCCTTTGTGAGAGAGAGAGAGAGAGTTATTCTCCAAAGGAGATAGAGAGAGCCACCATTGTGTGAAGAGTTTGAGAGATTTCTATCCTCCTGTACTAGGTTGTAATCCACCAATAGGTGAGGGTGATTCGCCAATTTTCGGTGAAGAAATATTGTTGTAAATCCTACTGTTATAGTGGAAGATCTTCGTGGTTTTTCTCTTTCAAGGGATTTTTACGTAAAATCCGTGTGTCTTTGTCTTTACTTTTCTCTTATTTTCTTCTTTGCCAATCTTGATCACGCAAGGAGGGAGAAAGGGTTTCGCTTCTGCATCATTATTATTATACGCCTTTTTCCCAACAGTGGTATTAGAGCTTGGTTCAAAGGCATCGTGTGTTTCAAGATAGAGGCCACCATCACCCATGATGGCGATATGTTCAAACTCATTGCGGAGAACTATTCCTATTGGAAGCCCATGATGGAGGACCACCTATATTGCAGGGACTTGTACGAGCCTATCATCAATGAGGAGAAGCCGGAGGAAAAGAGCGATAAAGAGTGGGAACTCTTAAATCGCAAAGCAGTCGCTATGATCCGCAAATATATCGATAGAAGTTTGTTCGAACATGTGCCGACATACACCAATGCTCACGAATTATGGGCGAAGCTAGAGTCCATGATTCAAAAGAAGACGCCTCATAATAAAGCTCACCTAGTGCGACGATTGGTGAAGCTGGAGTATAAGGATGGTCAAAGCATGATAGAGTAAGATTGAGATGAAGATTGATGATGAGTTGCAAGCCCTTCTACTCCTCAGTTCCCTACTAGAAAGTTGGGACACGTTGGTTACTCTAAGTAACTCAGCCCCGGAAGGCAAGCTCACCATGGATGCCGTAGCCGATAGCCTATTAAATGAAGAAGCTCGGAGAAAAGAATGAGGCACATCCAGCCAATATAAGGCCAACATCGTCGACAATCATGGGAGAGCCGAGTTCCGTGGTAGAAGTAAAAGCCGCGGCCATGATAAGCCTCGTGGGCATTCCAGATCTCGCCCTAAAGTAATTTGTTACTATTGCGGGAAATCCGGTCACAAGAAACAGGAGTGCCGATTTCTTAAGAGAGATCAAAAGTCCGGCAATGTCAAGCCAGACCAAGTTGACCCAAAGAAAAAGGAAGAAAAAAACATTACGGCCATCACAGCAACTGAAGATGGTGATGTCTTCCTAATGGGTGAAGCCAACTACCTCAACGTTGTCGACAATGATATTTCATGGATCGTTGATTCAGGTGCATCCTTCCACGTTACTCCACATAAAGGATTTTTTTCATCTTACCAAAGTGGAGACTTTGGTACAGTCAGGATGGGAAACCGTGTCACCAGCAAAATTGTTGGAATTGGTGAAGTCACTTTGATGACTGACACATGATATAAGCTGATATTGAAGGAGGTGAGACATGTTCCAGATATGCATCTCAACCTTATCTCAGCTGGGAACCTGATGATGCCGGGATGGTGAATCACTTTGGTTCAAGCAAATGGAAACTCGTCAAAGGGAGTATGGTCATCGCTCGAGGAAAGAAAGAAGGCTCCTTGTACGTCATGCAAGGAAGTGTATGCAACGGAGATGCTAATATTGCCCACGTTGACTCAAGCCTGGAGTTATGGCACAAGAGGCTTGGTCACATGAGCGAGAAGGAATTGCAGATCCTTGCCAAGAAAAACTACTCTCCGACGTGAAAGGCCAATTGCTAGAGGCCTGCACTCACTGCTTAGCCAACAAACAACGCCGAGTATCATTCCAGAAACCAGATCGACCCAGAAGGAGAAGGTATATTCTTGATCTGGTTCATACTGATGTTTGTTCCATGACAGAGAAATCTCTTGGTGGTGCATATTACTTTGTCACCTTTATCGATGATCACTCCAGAAAAGTATGGGTATATTTGTTGAGCACGAAAGACCAAGTTCTCAAAACTTTCAAGGAGTACCATGTCATGGTAGAACGAGAGACTAGGAAGAAATTAAAGTGCGTGCGAGCCGATAATAGTGGTGAGTATCGTGGCCCTTTCGAAGCATACTGCAGGTCACATGGCATAAAATTGGAGAAGACGCCTCAGCTAAACGGCGTAGCTGAGAGGATGAATCGAACCATTGAGGAAAGACTTCGATGCATGTTATCTCATGCCAAACTACCCAAATCATTTTGGGGTGAAACCGTGAAGACTGTCGTTGATATAATCAACTTGTCACCGTCAAAGCCTTTGGATGGAGAAATCCCAGAGGAGGCTTGGACAAGAAAGAAGGCGTCATACGATCATCTAAAAGTGTTCGGTTGCCGAGCGTTCATCCATATTCCTAAAGATGAACGATCTAAGCTTGATGCCAAGAACAAGGAGTGTATTTACCTTGGCTCACCAAGAGATGAGTTTGGTTATTGACTATGGGATGCTATCAAAAGGAGGATCGTGAGAAGTCGTGATGTTGTCTTCTTTGAAGACCAAACTCTTGAAGACATAGAGAAACCCAAAACCAAGATCGTTATCCATTCCGATCCTGTGTTACCCTCTAAAAAGAGTGATGATTTAGGGGGAGAGTCATCACAAAATAACAATGAAGAAGTGGGCGATGATGACGAACCACCAACAGAGGAGCCTGTCGAAACGACAGAGACAGAATCTGTCGAACCAAAGCCTCAAGTTCAACCGAGCCAATCCACTAGAATCAAGCGTCCCTCCATTAGATATCCTGCAGATGATTATATAGTCTTTGTAGAAGAGGGGGAGTCTCAAAACTATGAAGAAGTAGTGACCAGCAATAAGAAAGAAGAATGGGTGAAAGCCATGCAGGAGGAGATGCAATCCTTACATGAGAATCATACCTATGATCTAGTTGAGTTACCAAAGGGAAGGCGAACATTGAAAAATAAGTGGGTGTATAAACTCAAAACTGATGAAAACAGCTCGCGGCCAAGGAACAAAGCTCGAATTGTTGTCAAAGGATGCAATCAGAAGAAGGGCATCGATTTCGATGAGATATTTTCTCCGGTAGTGAAGATGTCATCGATCCGAGCTGTCCTTGGTATAGCCGCCTCCCTAGACTTGGAAATTGAACAGCTCGATGTGAAGACTGCCTTTCTTCACAGAGACCTAGAGGAAGAGAACTACATGGAGCAACCCGAGGGTATCAAAGCCCCAGGAAAAGAGCACCTTGTGTGTCTACTCAAGAAAAGTCTCTATGGTTTAAAACAAGTACCAAGACAGTGGTACAAGAAATTCGATTCGTTCATGACGGAACATGACTTCAAGAAAACTCACGTTGACCACTGTGTGTTCATTAAGAGGTATGCTAGTGGTGATTTCATTATTCTTCTACTTTATGTCGATGATAGATTGATAGTTGGGCAAGACTCAAAGAAAATTGCTGCACTGAAAAAGGCCTTGAGCCAGTCTTTTTCTATGAAAGATCTTGGCCAAGCAAAGCAGATCCTTAGGATGAAGATTGTTTGAGATCGTTCGAAGAAGCTATTATGGCTATCCCAAGAGAAATATATCGAGAAGATTCTCGAGAGATTCAACATGCGTAAGGCCAAAGCAGTAAGTACTCCTTTTGTTGGACATTTCAAATTCAGTCAGAAACAGAGTCCTTCGACCGAAAAAGAGAAAGAAGAGATGATGAACGTGCCATATTCATTGGCGATTGGTAGCCTTATGTATGCAATGGTATGCACCAGACCCGATATCGCTCATGCAGTCGGTGTTGTGAGTCGATTCCTTTTGAATCCAGGGAAGGAACACTGGGCTGCTATCAGATGGATATTTCGATACCTCCAGGGTACATCGAAAAGGTGTTTGTGTTTCGGCAAAGAAAAACCAGTGTTAAAAGGATACACGGATGCAGATTTAGGTGGTGATGTTGACTCAAGAAAATCGACATCAAGGTACCTAACTACCTTTGCAGGGGGAGCTGTGTCATGGCAGTCGAAGCTCCAAAAATGCGTTGCCCTGTCTACCACTGAAGCCGAATATGTTGCAGCCACAGAAGCATGTAAAGAAATGCTCTGGATGAAGAACTTCTTGCTTGAGTTGGGTCATAAGCAAGAAAAGTATGTATTGAGATGTGATAACGAAGTGCCATACACTTGGCGAAAAATTCAGCCTATCACTCTCGCTCAAAACATATCGATATGCGTTACCATTGGATTCGGGATGTGATAGAGGAGAAGCATTTACAGCTCGACAAGGTTCACATCGATGAGAATTGGTCCGACATGATGACCAAGGTTATTCCGTCGAAGAAGTTCAATGAATGTTGCGAAGGTGCAAGTATGGCAATTATCCCCTCTAATTAAGTCGAAGGGGGAGATTTGTTGGGATTCTCCTTAATTAGTTGGGGGAATTAATGCATTGATGACCACGTAGTTCCAATGCAACCAACTCGCATTGAAAACGAAGAGTTTTGCAAATCTCCATGCTTTGGAAAGATGCTTTACGACCACCTTATTTATTGGTGAAGAATCTAGAGTATGGAAGAGATGTCTCATGGCCCTCTATAAATAGGGGATGAAAAGACATGTTGGAGTGTGACGTGAGATCTAGTGTTCATTCCACATCAAAGACAAATTCGACAAAGAGTCGGTGAGGTCAAAGGTTTTGACAACCTCTTTCAATAAGAAAAATCCTTTGTGTGAGAGAGAGAGAGTTATTCTCCAAAGAAGATAGAGAGAGCCACCATTGTGTGAAGAGTTTGAGAGATTGCTATCCTCCTGTACTAGGTTGTAATCCACCAATAGGTGAGGGTGATCCGCCAATTTTCGGTGAAGAAATATTATTGTAAATCCTATTGTTATAGTGGAAGATCTTCGTGGTTTTTCTCTTTCGAGGGATTTTTACGTAAAATCTGTGTGTCTTTATCTCTACATTTCTCTTATTTTCTTCTTTGCCAATCTTGATCACGCAAGGAGGGAGAAAGGGTTTCGCTTTCGCACCATTATTATTATACGCCTTCTGTTCATAGTTCTGGAAGTATCCAGCCATTATATCAACAGTGGCTCGTGAAGCCAAGAGTTCTAATGGCACTACTGCGAGGGCAAGCTTAGTTGCACCATGTCTTAGTGTTGTCTTATTCATAATGCACAAAACTTGTCAAAATTGTTATGAAGCAGATCAGAACTGAGTTATTTCTAGAGACATTCTGAAAAGATCAAAGACGTGATGACATCAGAAAAAAAAAATTATCCTACTTTAGCATTAAGCACATAAGCAAGTTAATTTCGAAGACTTTCCCTTGGAGATTGCTTTCACCATGAACCACAGACCGAAACAAACATCTACCATCACGGCTATACCTGTCCCAATCAAAGCACATGCATAGCATGCCATGTCTTTTCCAAACTCGAATGTGTTTTTTAGTTGTCTTGATGTCCAAAACTCAATATAACAAGCATATGTTGCTGATATCCATATCAGAAATCCATATGCAAGTACAGAAAGTCCTGCAGATGCACAACATGATGGAGTGAGAACTTTAGGTTGGGGATGACAGGTAAGATCTACTTAAATTTTCAAGAGTATCTTCATTCATCATTAGATTGTCTACTTAGGGTGCGAACGGTAATTATTCTCCTCCAGAAATCAAATTCTTGCCAGAAATTGATTTCTGAAATTCTTACCAGAAATTGATTTCTAGAGGAGAAATCTGTTTGATAAAACATGACTAATTCTGCTCCAGAAATTGATTTCTAAAACAGAAATCTGTTTTGATTTGTTAATTTTTTTTTGCACCTAAAAAAATTTAAATTTTACTTAAAGTGGGCGGCCACATGCATTATAAGCCATTCTGTAAAGTTTTGAAATTTTTTATTTTTTAAATTTTTTTGGGCACCTAAAAAAAATTTAAATTTCACTCAAAGTGGGTGGCCACAGGTATTCTAAGCCATTTTGTGAAGTTTTGAATTTTTTTATTTTTTTATTTTTTTGGGCACCTCAAAAAATTTAAATTTTATTCAAAGTGGATGGCTACAAGTATTCTAAGCCATTCTGCGAAATTTTAAAATTTTTTATTTTTTTTTTGCACCTCAAAAATTTAAATTTCACTCAAAGTGGGTGGTCACAGGTATTTTAAGCCATTTTGTGAAGTTTTGAAAATTTTAATTTTTTTTTGGGCATCTCAAAAAATTTAAATTTCACTCAAAGTGGATGGCCACATGTGTTTTA
The DNA here is from genome assembly GCA_031216235.1 of Syzygium jambos. Classification (NCBI taxonomy): domain Eukaryota; kingdom Viridiplantae; phylum Streptophyta; class Magnoliopsida; order Myrtales; family Myrtaceae; genus Syzygium; species Syzygium jambos. Next base: position 39,197,608 of record CM062225.1, on the reverse strand, counting down.
AGCTATTCTATGAAGTTTTGAAAATTTTAATTTTTTTATTTTTTTTTTAAAAATTCACCGAATTTCATATTTTCCCGAAATTCAGACTTTTTTTTATTTTTCGGAAATTTTTATGAATTTTTCTAGAATTTTTCAATTTTTATGCATTTTCTGAAAAAAAAAATTGTCAGAAAATAGGTTGAATACATTCCGGAATCAAGAAGCTACAAAAAGTAGCTTCTCTTTTTCTTGCCAAAAACTCATTCTGGAATCAAGAATGCATTCTGGAATCAAGTTGTTGGAAAATCTCCTATAATCTCTCCCTAATTATTTGGAATATTATGTGATTTGATTTTGTTACCTTTAGCTGTAAATATTTGATTTTATTTTGTTACCTAATTTAGGTCTTCTATTCTTGTATATATACACCTTGTAATTACTCAATCATAATAAGAAATATACATATTCTTTTCTTCTTGGTATAAGAGCCTAGTTTTCTGATCCGAATTTCCTGCTTTTGTTTCTTTTCCCACCACAGCTGCTTCATTGTAGCCCTCTTTTTTCAGCCTTATTGCTGCCATTCTGTTTCAGCCTTATTGCTGGCCTTCAAGTTGTGTGATAAACAGCCTTGTTACTCGATCCCTTTTTAGTCTCTTACTATAATCTGTCCTTTCAAGTTGCCGAATGGAAGATTCAGGGAAGGCTATCTCCAACCAAACTGGGTCCTCTGTTCAGGACCGATCCAACTCATCGATTGGATATTTTCCCAACATGAAGGAATACCAATTGGATGGAAAAAATTATCTTCAGTGGGCGCAGATTGTGAGGACGTTTCTTAAAAGAAAAGGGAAGCTCAGTCATCTAGAAGGCACCGGTCCAGAAAAAAGTGATCTCAAGTTTCAGACATGGGACGAAGAAGATTCCTCAATTATGCCATGGTTGTGGAGCTCAATGCAACCCAAATTCAGCAAAAACTACATGTTTCTCCCTACTACCAAGGACATATGGGAGGCTGTTTGTCAGTCATATTCAAAAGTTCAAGATGCAGCAGTAATATATGAACTCAAGACGAAGACTTCAACAACAAAACAAGGTAATCGTTCTGTTACAGAATACTACAATCTCTTGAGAGGTCTCTGGCTTGAAATATATCACAATCTGAATCTAAAGATGAGATGTGCTGAAGATACTAATACTCTCCAAAACCATATGGAGAGAGATAGGATTTTTGAGTTTTTGCCAGGTCTGAATGCAAACTTTGATCAGATTCGAGTTCAGATTCTCGGAAAGAAGCGGCTGCCATCCTTGAATGAAGTTTTTTCTACTGTAAGAGGAAAAGAAAGCTGACGAACTATAATGTTTGAAGACCAACATACCGAAGGATCTGTCATGAAAGCAATTAAGGAGGAAACAAATCCTGACAAAAACAGGAGATCGGATTTGATTAAGACAATGGGCAGTGAAGGTTTATGGTACAGTTTCTACAAGAAACCACACCATACAAGAGAAAATTGCTTCAAGCTTCATGGAAGAATGCAGGTGCTCAGCAGAACTAAAAGACAGCCACAAGCGCACATGACCAGTAAAGGTGAAGCTGCCCCTATAGACCAATACAAATCTGTTAGTGAGGAGATATTTAACAGAGAAGAAGTTGGTAAAATCATGGCTCTCCTTGACTCCCTATCTAAGTCTTCTGATATGTGTTCATTAGTCTAGTCAGGTGCGTGTCTAATTTCCGAAAACTCAACAGCTTTTCGATACCCTAATTCATGGATTCTTGATTCAGGAGCAACCAACCATATGACACATGATCCCACTAAATTTGAAACTTATAAACCATCGCCAGGAAATAGGAGTATTACCATAGCAGATGGATCTCCTGTTACCGTAGCTGGACAAGGAACCATAACTCTAAATCCCTTACTTAAACTCGACAATGTCCTTCATGTTCCTAAGCTGTCTACCAATCTCCTTTCCATTAATCAACTTACCAAAAATCTGAATTGTAAGGTGCTTTCTCTATTGATCAATGTATCTTGCAGGACCTGAAAACGGGGAGGACGGTTGGATTTGCTAAGGAACGGAATGGGCTCTACTACCTTGAGGATTCGAGCAAAATTGGTTGGTCTCTTGTGGGTTATGGTACCTCTTACAACTCTTGTAAATCAGGAAATAATTCTTGCAATCCTATCCACTCATCTCAGATTTGGCTTCACCATTTTCGATTAGGACATCCACCGTTTAGTCTTCTTAGGACTATGTTTCCTTCCATTTTTAAAGATGTTGCTGTTGAAAATCTTCATTGTGAAGTTTGTGAACTTGCAAAACATCATCGTGTTTCATTTCCTTTGAATAATAATGCTAGAATTTCAACACCATTCTCTCTTATCCATACTGATGTGTGGGGTCCATCTAAAATTGCTAATTTTACAAGAGCTAGATGATTTGTCTCTTTTATCGATGATTGTACTCGTATATCTTATGAAAGACAAATCTAATGTTCAATCTATCTTTCAAAACTTTCATAAAATGATAGTCAATCAATTTGGGGTGTCAATTAGGAGACTTAGGTCTGATAATGGGAAGGAATATTTCAATCAATATCTTGATCATTTTTTCCAAACTCAGGGTATTATTCATGAGTCTTCTTGTGTTGATACCCCTCAACAAAACGAAGTAGCCGAAAGGAAAAATAGGCACCTCCTAAATGTTACTCGGGCTCTGCTCTTTCAAATGTCTGTTCCAAAGCATTTTTGGGGGGAAGCTGTTTTAACTTCAGCATATCTGATTAATTGGGTTCCTTCCAAAACCTTAGGAAATAAAAGTTCCTTGCAGCTCTTGTCTACTTTTTTTCCTGATGTTTCCCATAAATATCACCTTCCCCCTCGAGTCTTTGACTGTGTTGCTTTTGTGCACATTCATAATCATAACCGAAACAAACTCGACCCTCGTGCTCTAAAGTGTGTCTGTATTGGGTACTCTAATACTCAAAAAGGTTATAAATGCTATGACCCTTTAACACGTCGTGTTTTTATCTCTATGGATGTCACTTTTAATGAAAACCGGTCATTTTTTCCTTCCCACCACCATCTTCAGGGGGAGACTCCAAATGAAGATAGTGGGTTTGAACTACTGCCTCCACTACCTAGTGCGTCGCCCAATCCTACTTCGTTCAATCCAACTTCATCTCCTTCCCCATCTTTGTCTACTGCTAGCCCTCTTAGTCCACCTAGTCCTTCATCAAATCCATCGAGTTCTCTGTCCAGTTCTAGTCCCCCGTCAAGTCCTCTGCCTAGTTCATCATCATCCTCATCTAGTTCTACTAAGAATGAACCAACCAACTGCAAGTTTACTCAAGAAGGACGAAGCTCAATCCGGAACTGGATCAAGTCCCGTTATCCGAACCGTTATCAAGAAATGAAATCACTCACCCTTCTTCTAATGAACCTGAGTTAAGTGATTTGGATTTACCTATTGCCTTGAGAAAAGCTACCAGGAAATGTACCCAACATCCTATCTCCCATTTTGTGTCGTACCATAAACTATCTACTCAACACAAAGCCTTTATTACTACTCTTGATTCAATTACTATTCCTAACTCGGTACATGAAGCTTTTGAGGATAGGAATTGGATACAAGCTATGACGAAGGAAATGAATGTATTGAAGAAGAATGATACATGGGAAGTTGTAACTTTACCCAAAGGCAAGCAACCAGTGGGATGTAAATGGGTTTATACCCTTAAGTACAAAGCTGACGGGACCTTGGAGAGGTATAAAGCAAGGCTGGTCGCAAAAGGGTACACCAAACCTATGGGATGGATTATCAAGAGACCTTCGCACCAGTAGCAAAGATGAACACAGTACGGGTGCTACTTTCTCTTGCAGCAAATTTTGGTTGGTCTTTGCAACAATTTGATGTGAAGAATGCTTTTTTACATGGAGATTTGGAGGAGGAAGTCTTTATGGAGCCTCCACCAGATTTTGACAAGGACTTTGGAAGCAATCGGGTGTGTCGGCTTAGAAAGGCTCTATACGGTCTCAAATAGTCCCCAAGAGCTTGGTTTGGAAGGTTCACGAAGGCAATGCTCGAGATGGGTTACAAGCAGAGTAGAGGGGATCACACTCTGTTCATCAAACATTCAAATGAAGGTATGGTCACAGCTCTACTTGTGTATGTAGATGATATAGTTGTGACTGGTAATGGTGAAGCTGAACAAAAGTCTCTTAAGAGCAGTCTTGCTCAACAGTTCAAGATCAAAGACCTTGGAAAGTTGAGATACTTCCTTAGTATCAAGGTGGCCTACTCTAAGAAAGGTATTTTTATATCCCAAAGGAAGTATGTACTTGATCTTCTCAAGGAAACAGGATGCCTCAATAGTAAGGCGATGAGCACTCCTATTGATGCAAACCATAAAATGGATGGAAAGGGAGAGAGTGGCGTAGTTGAAAAAGGGAGATATCAAAGGTTAGTAGGAAGGCTGATTTATTTGTCTCATACTAGGCTAGACATAGCCTATGTTGTGGGAGTTGTAAGTCAGTTCATGCATGATCCTAAAGAAGAACATATGCAAGCTGTCTACCGGATTCTTCACTACCTCAAAACTACTGCTGGAAAAGGTATCTTGTTTAAAAGGGGTGACAAGCTAAATCTTGAAGCTTATACTGATGCAGATTATGCTGGGTCACCAATAGATAGAAGGTCAACATCCGGCTATTGCACTTTTCTAGGGGGAAATCTTGTCACTTGGAGGAGTGAAAAACAATATGTGGTTGTTAAATCTAGCACTGAAGCTGAATTTAGAGCAATGGCGAATGGGATATGTGAACTTTTGTGGCTCAGGATTATCATTGAAGACCACAAAGTGGAACACGAAGGAACTATGAGACTCTATTGTGATAATAAATCAACAATCAACATTGCTCACAATCCGATTCAGCATGATCGAACCAAGCACATTGAGGTAGATAGGCATTTTATAAAGGAGGAGCTTGAATCTGGTTTGATTAGTACTCCCTACACTCCTATCAAAGATCAGCTAGCAGATGTACTGACCAAAGGCCCACCGGTGTCAAGATTTCAGGAGATTATCAGCAAGTTGGGCATGAAAAACATTCATTCACCAACTTGAGGGGGAGTGTTGGAAAATCTCCTATAATCTCTCCCTAATTATTTGGAATACTATGTGATTTGATTTTGTTACCTTTAGCTGTAAATATTTGATTTGATTTTGTTACCTAATTTAGGTCTTCTATTCCTGTATATATACACCTTGTAATTACTCAATCATAATAAGAAATATACAGATTCTTTTCTTCACGAGTATTTTTAACAAACGCATTTTTATTCCAAAATGTAAAAATCGCTTCAGAATGCATTCCGGAAATTTTTTAACAAACACCATTATGTTCCGGAATGCATTCCATGCACGCCCTTACATGCCCCACCGGAACCACCGAAAAAGGGTCAACAGTGGCAGGCAGGAGATATATGATTTGTGTTATACTTGCACAGCAAACATTAGTCGGCATAATGAAGCAGATAGCCCATAACAGATTCAAGAGATAGCAATGAACTGCATACAATTCATATTCCAGCTTATTTTATTCAGAGCAAATTGATCGACTTCATTAGGACCTTGGTTCAACTTGAAATGCAAGGCAAATCACGTTACACTTCAGCCTATTCTGAGATCTGGAACCCATTTTTCAATCTTCAAATAGCAAAAATAAAATCTGCTGAAGATCAGACATCGGATTTTTGCATACTTTCATAAATGAACAACCTTCCCAATTTTTCCAGGTAGCCATCTCTTGAATTACTACTAAAACCAAAAGAAACGAACATTTAAACACACAAACCCCAACCATGGCCACTATCCATGCTAATATGGCCAAAAATACTGGTGTAAGCAAAAACTATAAACCGTGCCAACACCACTAAATAAACTAGAAACCGATGTTTATGGTCTCCAGTAGATGCCCGAGATGTTCAACAGGATGAAGATAAAGTCTTAGCTCAGATCAACCTTCCCTTGCCTTTGCTGCACTCCACCCGCACATTAAACCGGCCAGGAACCTTCATGTCGCTTTATTAACCCATTCTGTGCACAAAAAAAGGTCCGGGTCATCAGCCACCACTCAAACGGGCGCTTGGTGGAGTAGCCAAAAAAGAGCAATCTTTCAAGCCCTCTTAATGGTGGCCAAGCAGCTCATTGAAAGTTGACATGCATTTCCTCCCCCACCAAGGCAAATATCTCACTGACTCTGTAGAGAGAAATAAAAACCATCAGGAACTATATGCAGGGAATGCAAGCAAATCTCAGTCATGAGTTTATCCTTCCATGTAACCTTCTCTTGGCAAGATTCTGCTATTAAAACTTCATTTGATTTCTTGACACTAAACCAACAACCAAATATACAAAAGACATGCCAGAGACCAGACTTACCTATAAGTGTCTATGTTCACCTCAGCAAGCCAAGTAGTTAAGTAAACCTGCAATATTAGAGGATATTATGATTAAACTCTCATGCAAAGGAAAAGTGAATAAGATTACTGCAGTAAAATGGGATTATTTACCGTACAGCCAAGTCAATTTCAGCTTTATCTTTGTATAATGCTGAAACATCATGGAGTGGGGATGGTTTCTAAAAAGCTTTGTAGCAGCTCAACTCTGCCTTCACTAACATGGTTAGTAACTCAATCCTACAAACTAAGGACACCAAGAGGCAACTAGGACAAAACCACCATTCCAGTACCTAGTGACCTCTTTTAAAGCCTACGTAGCAGCTGCAAGGCTTGCAAGCTCCCACACAAGAAAATAACAGAAGTACCGGAAGGAAATACTACTTCAGATGAAAATACGATGGCATTTGTTGACCAGCGAACTCATACAGAGTTGTGAGAATGTTGCAAGGAAGATTGTTTTATATATCAATCTCACGGGACTATTACCTGCAAAGTCTCACGGCTTAACTGAGAGCCGCCTTGTTCAGGAGGGATATCTGACATACAGCCCTTCAATCTAGGAGGCAGTAGCTCACACTTGCTTGTCAACAGGTGGCATTGGGACAAATCTTCAAACTCTCCTGGATAAAGCTCCCGAGACCAGCTGATTTGATCAGATTGCAGCACTTCACATCCCACGATAAGAAATTCCTTTGTGAGCAAGCGCTTTAATGTTGAAGATGCCAGCATTGCAGGCAAGGAAGAAAAATAAATATCAGATACTCTCCTTGTGTTGATTTTGAGCAGCGAAAAATACTGCATAGCTCACCTTCAAACTTAATTCCAACTCATACATCTCCACAAGCTCTTGTGCCAGATTTTCTGAAATCATTTAGCATCGTGATCATCAAAAATATTGCCAGAAAGGAAACATTTCGTTTTCAGTCAATCAGAAAGTCTTTCCTGGTTGGTTATAGTGAAAATCAGACAGCTTTTTCACCAATATATAAAGGAAAATGTTCATTGTCCTTTCACAGGGAAGTATTTAATTAGAATTCTCGATAATGATTTTGTATTTTTTTTTTTTTGTAGAACTTCAAAATCCTGTGTAAGATTTGTCATACACAACTGGTTGAAGCCTGGACAACAGTGGAGAGAAGGAATACATGAGGTAGCCAAAAGCCGGAATTGCCTTTTCCTTTAGTTAAACCCTTATGAAATGAATTCAAATGGCAAATTTAGTGTTTGTAAAGCTAACAAAAAAGGATTTAAGCATCGATGCACCACAGAAATTCTACATAAGCACCTACCTCAAGAAAACCTTTTCAGAACCTAAAATAAATCTTATAAATTGCAAGTCCTTGAAGGTCCCTGTCATGTAAGTATTATTCTAATGGAAAAAAACTGGTTAATGCCTGATTCCATTTAAGTCTAGACCATCCTGCACATCAACCATGAAACTAGCTCTTCATGGCAAGTGACACCAGATAAGTTTTGGATAAACTAAAAACACTATGCGTAGGTCTACAACACAAAACAAAATTTAGAATCTCGAATAATCCAGTCCAAGGCACAAAAGCTTCTTGCGCAGTCTATGGAATATGTAGACGAAAAGTTTGAACATACCAAATGAAGGAATTGACCAAAAAGTGAATACAGGGATTCCACCACCATCGTCAGTGTCATTTGTATCCTCCGAGCCAACAGAAAATTGAACAAGTTGACTGTTGTTGCTCCCTTTCAAAAAACTTCTCATTGATCTACTAGCACTGACCATATAAGTTACTGCAGCAACCTGTATTAGAAAACAAAATAACTTATGAGCTCAGCAAGTTATTATTATACTTCCATTCCACCAGTTCATCATTTATGCATCCATATGTTGTATACTGGTCTTTTGACCTGAAATTTCCTGGATCAGTTGGACTATCTAGCAGCATTCATAGACTCTAAAGAACCTACAGACTGGAAAAGCATAGTGTGTTTGTAATCTTTTTTCTTTCCTTTTCTGGAAACCGTGTGTGCATAGTCTTGAAAAGGGGTTGAAATTTGAATCACCTGCTCAACAAGGGTGACATTTGAAGGATAGGAAGCATAACTAAGAAAATGCAAAGTCACCAATTCCATCTCATTACATGCGAAAACAAAAATAGCACCACTCGAACTTGAACATAAATACAAAATTGCACACTAGGCCTATACTTAGATTCGTGATGCTTGATCTGATCATAAGCAAAAAATACACCGATAATCCTGAAGAAAATGTCATGTTTGATTGAAGTGTGCTTTAGTATCAGATGGACCTGTGGAAGTTTATTTCCATCTTTTTAGCTCATTATTACCTTAGAAAATTAGACACGAAAGAGTGACAAAGTGCGTCCCCACCCAAGTAACAGGGTTTCAGCCAGAGGTTTTCAGAATTTATGTGATTCCCTGACATTTCAGTTTGGCAACATTAGTTAGAGATCTACTTACCATATCCTTGTAAGCCGATAAAAGTTTATTCTTGTAAAGCTCCTGAAACATTGAAGAAGTTAATGAAGCGCCTTATTCAAACTTGTTAATCCGGTCAGACCAATATTAAAAGAAATGCAAAAGCATTAATTAAGAAGAAGTATCTGCCACTCTCAATAAGCTCATTTCAGCCTTTATTTTGGAGCAAAATTACACATATTATGCTGCTGCAAGTACTAAAGCAGAAAACAAAGGACACACAGTTAAACTGAAAGTTTTACTTTTCAAATTGACATGACCCACTAAAACTGCAGTGTCTACATCTGATCTGATTCATGCATCAACATTGACGGTTATGTGCAAAACTGTTTGCTCAATGTCCATATTGATGGTTATCTTATCAAACTTACATTTACCTCCACAAAGTTCCAATTCGACAGATGAATGATTTTCTTGAGATTTACAAACCCACAACACATCAGTAGCAGTCAAACCAAGTGAATCTACCTGCTGCTTAAACAGTTTTAGACAGGCTTTGTTCCGAATATTCGGCATGTCGTTCAAAACACCCAACTCCATTGAGGGTACATATCTAACCCATGACAGATGGAAAGCAAGGTCAGTAAAAAAATACAACGAATAGACAAGGAAAAGAGATTTCTAGGATGAAACTCGATTATCATAAAGTAAAAATCTAACAATAAACCCAAATGCAATGCTCGAAAAGAATGGAGAACAAAAGGAAGGCACTACAACAGCAGAAACAATACAGTCTCGTGAACTATCCGGAAACAAAGAAAAAGGAACAAAGAAACAGACCAAATCCTGATTAAGACAAAAGTCTTCAGATTAGTAGAAAAGATCGATATAGGGTACCATTGGCGAGCCGGCTACAAGAAAATTACTGTAAAGTCCGAAACTTTATCTTGTGCAAATTAGAAACAGCTTCACTCGTCTCACGCAAAGATAAGGCACTAAAAGGCGGGCAAAACACTCGCGGCTCATAGAGGACAGTCATGTCAGTAAAACACAAGTGAAAGGAACGAGAGAGAGAGAGAGAGAGAGAGAATGATCGGAGGATCACCACCTCTGAGAGAGATGAGCGTTGACGAGCGAAGTGGCGTGAGATCTCCCGGCGGACGAAGCGGAGACCCACCGTTGCCTGCACGAGGCCAGTTTGGACCACTGGTTCCTCAGATTCCGCTGCGCCGCCGGCCTCCAGAGCCGCGCGGCCGACGCCGGCAGCGGCGACACGGCCGGAGGTGGAGTTCTTGGGGTTTTGGGATTCGAAGGAGGAGACGAACAGGAAGGGGGAGCCGCCGCGGCGTCCGAGTTCGCGTCTCTGGAGATTTCGGGCGCGTCGTCCATTGACGTTGCCACTTGAGAAGCAAAGCTTCAACAGGGACGCTGCGGAGTAAGGGGACGGAAGGATGAAAAGACGTCGTTTGAACAGCTAACCATCGACAAGAAAATAACATTTGCTTATAAGATCTCTTCTTAACATGTAACAGCGTGTTCTTGAAACATTCGGGCGTAATACGTCCATATAGCATTGACATTTGAGACTCGTCTGTCGCGATCCTCGTGAACGGGCATGCTAGGTAGGGGTGTCAATGGGTCGGGTCGGGTCGGACTTTCTTAATACCCGACCCGACCCGAAAACTACAGGGTCATGCTTGACCCGCCCAGACCCACCCAAGGCCCTGTTCACCGTACACCCCAAGGCCCCGGGTCGGGTCGGGTCGGGCTATGGTTTTTTTTTTTTCCCGGCTCAGAGCCGCACACGAGCAGGCTCTGGCCCCTAAAATGAATGAACACGCTTGGCATCCTTCAATGTAAGATTCTATTATGCTCTAAGCAAAGCTATAAGGGTAAATCATCAATCAGCTCACTATAGCAAAGCTGGGACCTCTTTCGTTTGCTTTCACTGTTTGCCAGCTTCACCAAAGCGTTGACAGAAATAAAGTCTCTGGAAATCATGCAAGAAGCTGTGTAGGCATGTTCTTCCTGTCGCAACAGCAGCACATGGACTAAGAATACACTCTCAAATTTCATGTAATGGAAGAGTTCCAAAACTGAACAGTCCAATTCACTCTCCCAATATTAAAAAAATAGATAGAGAACGAGGCACACAAGCAAGCACTGACATTTGTTGCCTTCATCAACATATATTCCAAAACATAAAATTAGCAATTTGTCGATCAAGTAAACTAAAGAACTTCATGTTAGGAGATAAAAAGTGATCTCCACGGACCTCTCACAAGTGACCAATTTCACCAAGGCTTGTTTGTTTTCCCCAGCTTCAAAATAAGAAAAGTTCACCTGCCATGTAACATCAAAATATCTAACTGTAAGAGGTTCTGCCACAAGTTTACCAACATAGCAGAGTCTCAAGTCTTAAAATAAAATTCCAACATCATGAGCAAAATTCTGAGATTTACTTCTTCTACAGTTCTAGTAACTTGGGAAGGTAACGAGGAGAGGAGAGTGAGTTCTCATCCTGCATCCCCTTGACTAAGTGAAGATGTACCTTAGTGAATGCTGGAGAAATCAACAGTAGTAGGAAACAACGCATGTTTGTGAATTGTGCAGATGATGATAGCACAATCAATCATGTCTCGGAACTAATAAGACTACCTAAATACTTCCCTCAAAAGCTACACATTGTGCACTGGACAGCCATTTTAAGTTAAAAGCCTTAGCAAAAATGCAAGCACTAATTCCCATTTAAAAAATGGGAATAATTATCTAAAACAAAAGGGAATGATGATGGCAGAGATATAGACAAATTCATAATAAAATTTTAGACAAATTCATGCATCTGAACATAAGAGGCACACTGATACAATGGATAGTAAGGACGACATGCTAGAACCACAAAAGTAGAACATGAAGTGCATATTTAAGACAAATCAAACCAGAAGCAGCACATGCATAATTGACTAAGTTTAATTTTGAAGATAAGCATGAACGTTGACTCCCTCAACATTGATCCTCAAAGGTATGAAAAGCTCAGCTGTACCCTCATTTTCCTAGCAAACAACATCAGATCACCTCCCTTCAAAACATCGAATTCCGACACGAGCTCAACATCTCAATCCCCTCCACAATTCTAACAGATCCATCACAACCCAAAAGCGCAAGAATTTCCAATCATCACCCGTTCGCACACAACGGCAACAGATCACCGACAATCCAACGCAAAACTTCCCAATCAATTTTGCCCGTGTTCATAACAACCACCCGCGCAAAGACGCCCAAATTTAGGAATCCCACAAAAAAAACAGAGAATTCCCCATCCCGAGAGACAGAGATCGAAACCATCAGATCAAGTAGCGAGGCCGATGGAAAAACGAATTCCGGAGCACGGGGAGATCCAAACCAAGCATCCGCAGCAATGCACAGGAGCCACATGAAAACAAGAAAACGGAAACCCGAGCGCAAGCGATTGCGGAGCACAAGGGAGCAGATCGAGGACGCTAGGGCAAGCGGAGCAAAAAGGACAACAACAGAGGCGAACCCTAACAGAGGCGTTGCAGAGCTAGAGAGAGAGAGAGAGAGAGAGAGAGAGAGACCGAGCGCGACGGCGACGGCGACGGCGACGGCGATGGCGACGAGCGAAGGATGCAGAGAGATGATCGACGGGGGTAGAGACGAGAGCAGGCGAGGCGAGGCGAGAGTCTCTCGCCGAGAGAGCGTCGGCGATGGCGATTGGTGACTGAGACTGAGAGTCTGAGAGAGGGAGATGGGCCGGCCCATAGTGTTAATGGATCGGCCTGACCCTACCCAACCCTAACGAAACCCCAAATTTTAGGGTCATATTCGAAGAAAATTAAGGCCCGACCCTAAAATACCCCAAATTTTAGGACCGGACCGGATCGGCGCGGGTCGGACCGGGCCGGCCCGGGTCTTATTGACACCCCTAATGCTAGGGGAAAAGAAGGGTTTAGAGATCATGTCGAGTTAAGATCACCAGTACTTAATCGGCACGGATTTTCCCAAATCCCTACTTCACGCGACATTAGGATTTTCATTTTAATTTGGTTAACCCAAATCAAACGAAATATAATTCGGGGATTTGATGATACTAGATATGCAATTAGTGCTCTTTCGATATCTAAACTTGATTATTTTGTGAACTAAGGTGTCCACGCGGTCTTTTTACAAAACCACGAAACCTAAGGTTGGTGGAAATCGACCATTCAACTACGAAAGTGAATTGCAACTCAAAAATGATGTAAAAGCAATCGCGACAAACAAACAAATGAAGAATAACTGAAAAGTGGATAAAATGGTGAAGTGTAGTAAAATAATTCGATACAGGTCGGGCAAAGAACATCGCATGGCCTGGTCATTAAGCCGCATGATTCTAATATTTAAATCTAACAACCAAATCAATACCCGGATCTCTAACCAATATTTCGATTATTTTATTTTCAGATTTTTTTTATTTTTTTAAAAGGGATTCAGGCCGGGCCTGGCGCAATTGGGCTTTCATATTAAGCCTTTTGGAAAATCAGATTCAAATCAAGCCAATCTAAGTTAAGTCAAGCCCAAATTTAATCAAGCCCCCGGACTCATTTAAGACTATCACAAGCACAAATTCGGATATGGAACCATCCAAGCCCGGTCTCTATCAAAACCATATTCCAGACCCATACTAAGCTTATGGTAATACTAAGCACAATTTCCTAATATTCCCTATTTCTGTATCTTCTTTCTTGTTTTCTTTTGTTCACCGATGCTGGTCCCTCTCGTCATCTTCCTCTTAGAGATCAAAAACATCGGTCGCCCAACGATGGCTGGCGAGGGAAAAAGGGAAAAAACAAAAAGGGGGGAGAATATAGAAAAATTAATAAAAAAAATTCGAAAAATATAATTAAAAATTATCCACGTCAATGTCAGTCATGCCACGTAGGACGGCCAATATCCACGTCAGCGATTTCAGGCCAAAGTTAGCCGGATAGACTCAATTAATAAAACGTGAAAAGGTTTAAGGCTTAATTAGCAAAATTAAAAGGTTTATGACTAATAAATTTACGATTTTTTGGACAATTTTCCCGAAATATCTGCTGGGAGTGTACAAAGGAATCGGGAGTCGCCCGCACTGCCCGAAACTAGATCAAACTAGCCAAGAATCGGCATTTCCTAATGGAACCAGTCTGGTTCTCGATTCCAATTGTAGAATTGCCCACTTGGATCAGACCGATAATATTGTGTATTCGCATTTTTTGTATCTCATCACCAAGAGCATACCATTTTGTATCAAATTTGGTGGTGATAATGTCAAATATGGGAATTGAGATGGGCATAAGATAATGATTGATCGAGGATAAATAGAAATTCGAGCAATGGACAAGCTTGGACAAGCAATGGGTGGTTGGAGATTTAATGCATTCGATTATCTAGAAAGCGCAACAAATATGGTTAAAATATAATGGAGAGAATTTTGAGGAAAGAATCGTGAATGGGCTGGTGAGATCTTTGAATGGAGAGAATTTCAATGGATGGATTTGGGAACAACTTTGACAGGAAAGATTGGTGGCAAGCGCTAATCAGTCAACACCAAGAAAGGGAAAGAAAGAAATTTTCATTCCAGCTTGCAAGGACAAAATTGCAATTGATTCAGCAATGAAAGGGGGATTTTGATGGACAAAAATCAAGCTGGAAAGTTCATATCGAATAGTACAGCTTGGGCGATCTTCTCACGAGGGAATTAGCGGTCTGATTCTCGGATGGATCCATAAAATTAACAGATAGTTTCCGATTTCAATTTTTTGAAACAAATTCTTAATGGACGGTTCTAAGTTTCAAGGTAAGAATTGCCCACCCAGCCATGCTCACCCCTATTATCTGCCATATTTTCTCACATTAAATATATGCAAACAGATTGTCGAAAAAAGTGAATGTTTCATATAAGGGAAAAGGCCACCAAAAACTTCAAATTATGCCCATTGTGACATATTTACCCTAAATTTTTTTTGTGATACAAAAAATCCCAAACTATACACATTGTGACACATTTATCCTATGTTAGGGTTTTATTAAAAATCTCTGTTAAAACTTTAACACGGCGCTAACATAGCGTCACATCAAAAAAAAATTCAAAAAATTCAAAAAAAGCCACTGTTCATCGTATTCGAAATTACTATTCATCGTCTTCTCGCTCGGCCAGAGCTCTTTCGGAGCTCGTCCGTCGCTACCCACTACCGCCTAAACCTCCGGGAGCTTCGTCGTAGTTGCTGACCATGGCAGCCACAAGCTTGAAGCTTGGCCATGGCCGCTCCGCTCGAGCTCAAAGCTTGGCCATGGCAGCCGCTGGAGCTCAAAGCTTGGCCTAATGACGAAGATCCACTTTGGCCAAGCTTCGCCCTCAGGCCAAGCTTCGAGCTCGCGGCCGCCAAACTATAAGGTCGAAGAATTGAAGCTCAATATTAAGGACGGAGTAAATGGCGAGGCCGTGGAGGTGTCACTTGGTCTCACGGCCGGAGGATCTCTTCCTCTGAAACTTCCCGGAAGCTATCCGGGTTCCACTGGGTTCAACTTGAATGGCTATCTTTCTTGACAATAAAACTTCTTATCCTTGCATTATCATCTTCTGTACACATTTTGATAAGAAAAGAAAAGCCGAAAAGGAATAAGCTTGAACCACGGCCAAGCTTCAAGCTCGCGGCTGCCATGGTCGACAACTACGACGAAGCTCCCGGAGGTCCAGGCGACAATGGGCAGCGACGGACGAGCTATGGCCGAGCGAGAAGACGATGAACAGTAACTTCAAAGATGATGAATTGTGACTTTTTTTTTATTTTTTTTTATAAATTTTTTTCTAATGCGGCATCACGCGAGCTCTACGTCAGCGCCACGTCAGAGTTTTAATAGAGATTTTTAACATATCCTTAACGGAGGGTAAATGTGTTACAATATGTATAGTTTGGGATTTTTGATGTCATAAAAAATATTTAGAATAAACATATCACAATGAACATAATTTGAGTGGTCTTTTCCCTTCATATAACGATATCTCATATCTTGATCTCCAAGCTACCCGAAATTTCTCCGCCCTAGAAACTTAGGAAAGTGGCGAACTTTAAAAAAAAAAAGAAACTTAATGGAATCGAGAAATCCTCATCCGACACCGATTGATTGCATTGCTGAAACGTAATGGTTCCTCAACGTACGAAACTAAGTACGAATCTAGCTAGCTGGTTAACAACTTAACAAACGTGTGTGTGATGGCAGTCAATCCAAGGGGGAGAGGAGCTTTACTGTAGGACGTGCGAGCACAAGGCGCTCCTCCCCCGTACACGAGGCTGTCTCATCTTCTGCTACGCATGCGTCAAACTCGCCTTCTGGAAACCCATGTTGGCGGGTACTCGATGAATAGGAAGATAGACAGACAGTCGCATTAAAAAGACAAAACATGACTTATCGAGCGCCGGGTTGTTCGCAGAAACGGATAGATCCCCGTTGAAATTTCCCACGCGTGAAATGACCACATGATACCGAATCGCCCATCTAAACAGTTCGAAGAATCCGGAAGGTAAAAATTTGGGATAGCCACAGATCTGTCCAATTCCAAGAATTCAAAGTACAGAGCGAAATCAAACGTTGAAATGTCACGGGTTGTTTGTTTCCGGGTTTACAAGCTCTTCATATGTACGTGATCTCCCTTCGCTTATCATTTTGATCTTTTGAATTGAACTTTTTAATATTGTATGAGAGCCGTGTGCATTTATCCCATAAAACAATATTCAATAAGTTAACCGTACTGATGAACATATTGCGTGATATGTAAGTAGTGTACGAGCATGGACGCCTCCGGCATGAGGCACCTTCGTCTTATTTTCCTCGGCGTCCCCTTTTTCTCAGGGAATCTCAAAAAGGGCACGTAGATTTTGGCGTGACGAGACAGTGTTGACTTTTTTGTTTGCTCGCAAATCATAGCGATGACTTAAAAGTCCAGGAATTAGGCAGATGGGCCCTGTGCACGTGGAACTTGGGCTTGTTCAAACTGTTGCTAAGCAGTCTCCCAAAATTCTTGTGCTGTACCTTTCAATTTCTTCCTAATCCCCTCCCAAATCCTCATTTTTCTGATAGTAGCTCCGGGGTCACAGTCAGAGAGAGAGAGAGAGATGGTGAAAAGGGCCATTTCCTATTGGATGCAAGAGTATCTAAAGCATAAGAAAACCTATGAAGCAAAGAGAGAGAGAGAGAGAGAAATGAGAGAGCTCCTGCTTGTGCTGATGCATGTATTGAGCCGTCGACCATACATCAATGACAGCTGACTCAACTATTTTTCTAGGCAATTATATCAAGACAGAGACGAAGAAGAAAAGAATATGAATCCCTGAACCAATGTTGATGCTGTGAAGGAGTGACAAGTTGCACTTTCCTATACAAAGACCGGCAAAAAGATCAGGGAGCTTGCAGTGGAGCCTGGTAGAACTATTAAAGTGAGCAATATTCAGATTCATTGATGCAAACTGAAAACTTCCGCAGCAACATTGAAGGTGGCAGCTAATAATTGGCTCCTGAATATTGCTGAGGTCGTTTCGTCGACAAACATCGGTTGTTTTTAATGATGTCGAATCTGCAAGAACTGGTGAACTATCCATATGACGTGAATATGGAAAAGTAGCAAATTTCGATAGAGGGAACAAGGCGGAGCCAGAATTTCTCACTATTCAACAGTGCTGCTATTGCTACAACTTTACAACAATTGCTCCTTTTCTCTCATCACATCTCCAGGTTCTTTCTTTTTTATGGACAAGAACAATCGACGCAGTGTGGAAAAACTATAAATGAAAACATGTAAGTTAGCAAAACTTCCCCAGGGAACAGGAGTCAATGCCACACTAGAACAAAGTACTCAGGACTCTCAGAATTAAGACCTGTCGGTCCAATAATTCACCATTCACAGACTACAAGCGACCGAAAATCCCTTCTACTTTGCTCTCTCCCCCCACTATATCCTTCCAACTTCTCCATCTCATCGATGTGCTGCTTCTATTTACAGTGCTTGAATCGCGAACTCGATAATAACCTCATTGCCAATTTTGGAACCGAAGCTCACTAGTCCTGATCGAACACGAATCAGGGGTCTTGAACCCAAGGTTCTTTTTCCCGAGATTCGTCGATTACCGAGTCTTTCAGCGAAAGGCCATCGAGGATATCGCTCTCTGAATCGACCTGAAGCTCCTTAAACATCGCCATCACTTGAATCATGGTCGGTCTCCGGTAAGGCCTGTCATCAAGGCACTCGAATGCAATCCGCAAATAATGGAACAGCTCAACCTCCCCCGATTTATGCTCCATCAGTTCCGGGTCTAGTATCTCATTACTCCTCTTCTCTCTCTGAAGCTGCTTAGCCCATCCGACTAGGTTATTATCATCACCGAACACGGAAGAGTCGATCGGCCTTTTGCCCGAAAGAAGTTCCAGAAGTATTACGCCATAACTGTACACATCGCCTTTTGCCGTGCAACGAAAACTCTGATAATACTCTGGGGGAACATATCCCGGAGTTCCTGCGAGGGTGCTCACGCTGAGATGCGTGTCGAGAGCATTCACCAATCGAGCCATGCCAAAGTCAGAAACTCTAGCTTCGAAGTTCTCGTCCAGAAGGACGTTGCTCGACTTCATGTCCCGGTGGATGATGTGAGGAATGCAACTGTGGTGAAGAAAGGCTAGGCCTCTCGCCGACCCGATGGCAATCTTCTTTCTTGCGGGCCAATCAAGTTTCGAGACACCTCCTCCCTTAGACCGATCGTGAAGAACCGACTCGAGGCTTCCCCATTTCATGTACTCATACACAAGGAGCCTCTCCTCGCCGACCTTGCAATAACCCATTAACGGAACCAGATTGCGGTGCTTGATTTTCCCTATGGTTTCCATTTCTGCTACGAACTCTCTATCGCCCTGACCTGTCACGTGAATAAGCTTCTTTATGGCAACGACATTCCCGCCCCTCAGTTTAGCCTTGTAAACCTCGCCAAACCCTCCTGAACCGATGAGGCTCTCGGCGCTGAAACCATTCGTAGCTTCAAATAAATGCGCAAAAGTGAGCTTACGCAGAGGCTTCTCGAATGTGGCGACGTTGATGCTCAACGGCTCGTGGACACTGGAGATCTTCCAGCTGCCGCTACCCGAAGTGGGGAGGCTCTCTATGTACTTCTCCCTCTGTTCCTCGATCTTCTGACTCCGCTTGACACGGTAAAGCGCGACGGTGAGGCCAAAGATGCATGTGAGGAAGAATGTGATGCCTATTACCATCCCGGCCTCAAAAGACTGCTTCTTATCGCCGTTATAATTCTTCGACGGGTGGCTTGACCCGCTCCCGGATCCACAGGGTGATAAAGGGACCCCACAAAGGCCACTGTTGTTCGCATATCTGGATGCTGGGAATGTCATGAGCTGACCTCCGGAAGGGATAAGGCCACTTAGGTTATTGTTTGACACATCAAGATCATTGAGGAAATTGAGAGAACCCAATGAACCAGGAACAGGTCCTGTGAGATGATTGTGAGAAAGATCGAGAACTCCTAAACTATTCAAACCTCCGAAACTGTCGGGAATTGTTCCTG
Source organism: Syzygium jambos (assembly GCA_031216235.1). Lineage (NCBI taxonomy): Eukaryota > Viridiplantae > Streptophyta > Magnoliopsida > Myrtales > Myrtaceae > Syzygium > Syzygium jambos. The sequence goes on along the minus strand of CM062225.1, from coordinate 39,178,145 downwards.
TAAGATTGTTGTGTCCCAAGTTTAGAACTTGCAAGTAGCTCATAGAGCCATAATTTTGCGGGATTGTCCCCGACAAGAAATTGTAGGACAGGTCGAGGTAGATCATGCTCCCATTGCTGGTGAAGGTGTAAACTGTCATGCCTGGATACATCCTAGTCAATGGACAAGAATGAACCATTGGGAAACTCTCCAATCTCGCCGCACGTATCCCCTCGAACTCCACTAATCCCCCAGCACCTCTGCACTCTGTACCTCCCTCGTTCCTCACGAACACAAATCGCTTGCCCGAGACATTGCCCGGCATTACCAGGCCAGTCTGGTCAGCGAGATCAGGTGGGACCGGACCTGTGAGGCTATTGCTGTTCAAGTCCAGCCAAATTAGGCTCCGACAGTTCCCGAGCTCCGGTGGAATCTGTCCGGTGAGTGAGTTGCTGCCCAGTTGCAGGATCGCGAGGCTCGCAAGATTCCCGACCCCTGCGGGTATTTCTCCTGTGAGACGGTTGCTAGAAAGTGATACCCAGCTCATGTTAGTGCAACTGGCGATGGATTTCGGAATGCTTCCAGAGATAAAGTTGTTGTTCAGGATCAAAGTCTCCAAGTTTCCTCCATTTACGCAAATGTCTTCAGGAATTTCGCCGGTTAGGTTGTTTGCCCACATAACCAAGTCCAAGAGATTCGGCAAATCCCAAATTTCTTTCGGGATATCACCATCCAGGTAGTTGAAGCTGAGATCAATTGATTTCAGGTTCTTGCAGTTTCCGAGCTGCCGAGGAACGGTCCCTGAAAGGTAGTTATTCGGAAGCAGTAACTTCTCCAGGGGCGAGGACAAATTGTTTGAGCAAAAACCAGAAGGAACATTTCCTGTAAGTTCGTTTGAGCTGAGGTCGAGCACCTGGAGCTGAGTGCACTGATACAGGGACACCGGCACGGGGCCGGTTATATTGTTGAACGGCAAGTAGAGTAACTTGAGGCTCGTGATGTTTCCAATCACCGTTCCGAGAAAATCTCCAAACAGCCGATTGTTCCCCAGGTTGAGACTCACGAGAGAAGAGCACAAAGTGAACGCGGGCGGCATCCCGCCGGAGAGATTGTTCCAAGAAAGATCGAGCTCTTGCAATGTCTCACAAGCCTGCGCCAACTCAGGTGGGATTGGCCCCACAAAATGGTTGTGTGACAGATACAGTCGTTCCAAATTCTTAAAACCTCCCAGCAGAGCACCAGGAACCACGTCCTGCAGCTCATTGTGAGACAAGTCAATTGTCTGCAAGAGCTGGCAGTTCTTGAGGCTCGCTGGGAAGTTGGTGCCGGAGAGACAATTGTGCGAGAGACTGAACACGGTGAGGTTTCCGCAGCTGCCAAAGTCGAGATCGGAAAATTTTCCCGAGAAATTGTTCTGAGAAAGATCCAGGAACTTGAGTGATGCTGGGGAATTGGCCACAAACTTGGGAGGCAGAGGCCCAGTCAAATTATTCCTCGACAGATCGAGAAATGACAAGTTCTTGCAAGAGGAAGGAGTGGCATCGAACTTCCCAAGGAGCTTGTTGTCGGACAAATCCAGCAGATTCAAGTTCTGGCAGTTGGTGAGGGTGTAATTCAAGAGGCCAAGATCAGAGATTTGATTGGAAGAGAGATCAAGCTGAACCAGAGAAGGCCCAAATTGGAGAGACCCCCCAGGAATCGAATTGTGCGAGAGGTTGACGTAAGCAAGCCTGGCGCAAGAAGCCAAGAACGAATTAGCCGGCCAAGGGTTGGTCAAGTTGTTGAAGGACAAGTCAACGCTCTCGAGGAGGCAAGAACTGCTGCCACCGCCGGCGCCGGAGACGGAGAGATCGCCGGCAGAGAAGGAGTTGAAGCGCAGGTTGATGGACCGAAGGCCTTGCAGCGCCGCCAGATCGGGGAGGTGGAGGGAGCCGGCGAGGCCGGCGCCGCCGAGATCGACGGCGGAGACCCGGCCGTCGGAGGAGCAGGAGATGCCCTTCCACGAGCAGGGAAGGGACGATGTGGCCACCCAGCTGGACAAGAACCCGTTCGGGTCGGACCGGACAGAGGATTTCTTGAAAGAGAGCAAGCCGGATACGTCGTCGCTGGTGGCTAGTTGCCTTCTAGCTTCAGCAACTGCGATGAGGAGGTGAAGCAGAAGAAAGAAAACGAAGCGCAAAGAGCCACTGATGATTCTCCCCCATTCTCTGTTCATTTTTCTTTTTTCTTTTTTTATGGGTCTTGTTCGCTTCCTTCAGATGTTCATGACAGAAGCGCCAGCTAAAAGCTCAGGCCCAGAGAAAGCAAAAGCGAGTACCTTTCTTCCCTCCTCTATTCAGTTTTACCTCCGTTTCATGGTGTTGGGATTTCTTCCGAAACTGCTCGACCGGGGCTGGTTTCTCCGCATTGCTGGCTCTATCAAAGAGGAAATAAGACAAGAAAAATCAATAATTGGCAAGAGAATAAAGAATACTGCTGGAGAAAGGAAGAGTAAAAAACGAAAGATCTAGAGAGAGAAACGATCGAGTCAAAGACTCAAAGTGGAAGCATAAAGTGAGAGAGAGAGAGAGAGAGAGAGAGAGAGAGAGTGGTGATTGAGTGGAGGAGATGTGAAATGGGCAGTTAAGAAAAGTACAAGGAAAAGAAGGAAACAGGGAGAGACAGCCCAACTGACTCACGGAGGAAGACGATGGGAAGAAAGAGATACCTCGAAGAGGAGAGAGAGAGCGACAGAAGACAGGTCTGCTGATACGATGTTCAGAAATGTCGGACCCCTGCGCGCGAGCTCCCCCCTGCTAAATCCCCGCACTCTTATCTCAGATCAGAGAGAGAGAGAGAGAGAGGCGATGGGGGGAGATCATCGCCGCAAAGCCCAAAAAACACAAAAAGGACAGCTCCCCAACACGACGCCCTCGCCGAGCAAAGGGAACCGGCCCCTCCTTTTCCTCTCGATCGGAAGGCAGCCGGCGGGGGGGAGCCCGCGCGCGGCGGAGTCGACTGCGCTCGGCAGCCCCGAAGAGCCGCACGGTGGAACCGGGAGAGTGACGGGAGAGGGCGAAGAAGGGGGGGAAAAGGCAAAGGAGAATGAGCTTTGGAAGGGGGGGGGGGGGACGAAGTAGTAGAACGAGCAGCAGAAGAAAGGGGAGGTGCCTTGAGCTGGTGAAAGAAAGCTTTAAGGGAGGGAGAGGGAGAGAGAGGGAGAGAATAGAATACAGGGACAAGTTGAAGTTGGTGCCTTTAGAGATAGGGAGAGATGCAGGGATTTGTGGGGGGGATGATGGAGTGTGCGCTTCTTTGTCTCTCTACTCTCCCTTTTGCTTTGCACTTGGCTCTTTTCATTTTTTCTTTTGGGGGCCTGCTTTAAATTAATTTAGCTTTCTCAAATTAAGGGAGGGAGGGGGGGGTCCAGTCAAACTTTGGACTTGATTCGTTTCACTTCCTCCAAAACCCCGTCTTTTAATTTTTAGATTTTTTTTGGCGCTTTCATTTTGGGTGGGGGAGGAGGGGCTTGGGTGTTTTGATGCTTCTTTTTGGGGGCAATCGCACGAAAACGAATGACCATGCTCCCACGTCTCCCTCCTTTCCTTTCATTAGTTCCCGCTTGGCGCTTGGCCTCGCCACGACGACGTCCCCCCCCCCCCCCCCCCCAGCATCGAAGAAAAACAAAAAGTTGCGTTGGTTTTAGCGTTAATAAGACGACTTTGATCTATCTTTCGCTTTCTTCTTTTTTCGTCTTTTGAAAAATTATCGACTATTTATCATTTGACGCCGCGTTGGGCATGCACGAATCACCGGCGATGGTATATTCCGCGATTCAGCTGACTAGTCTTGAAGGTTCTCATTTGCACAAGAAAAAAAATTGCAGACATTTGGTTATTTTCGAGGTACGATGAACTTAGTCGATAAGAACAGAGTTTGGCCATTTATGAACACAGTTATCGACAATATAATCGTTCGTAACCTCTGTTTGTAACTTCTTTTTGTAACCTCCGTTGATAACCACCGATTATAAATTGTAAATAACCACATCGTACTCTTCAGAGGTTTCTCACGCATAAACAAACAATCATGTTATCTTTCAATTCCTATACTATAGTTATAGTTTCCAAACTCACGGCGCCAATTAAATTCCTCCGTGATTTTTTACTGTAGTTTCCAAATCCTCGTCATCGATTAAAGTTTGACGTTGTATCTTACGTTCTCAAGTTTTGCCGTTGATTAAATTCTAGCACAGTTTGTGTTAGTTAAATTCCGTTTAAAGTGGAATTATTGATTCTCTTGTTTACCAGTGACATTTTCTGTTTGAAATCCGCACATAACCTATATCCTCTAATAAAAAATGAAAAACGACTTTAGGTGAAAGATATTGTGTCACATAGTCGAATTTCGGCGAAATAATTCTTAAAGTTAGGAAAATGAATTCCCTAACCTAAAAGGGAAAAACGTATTCTCATAGAAAAGTGTTTTCCTTCGTCATGAAATTTTCTTTGAAGCAGGGTATGTTTGTATTAATGGAAAAAATCGGTGTGAATTAGTTTTCTAAACTTTCACGCTGTTGGTTTATTGAAAATGAGTAGTCGACGGAAAATCATTTACGATAAAAAAATATATGTACGATTAAAGTTAGGAAAATGAATTTTATGACCTAAAAAGGGAAATTATCTTCCTAGAAATATAATTTCTCGGAAAATATTTTTCTTTATCATGAAGTTTTTCTCAAAACAAACACACCCTAATTAACAAAAATATCTCGCGGACAGTGAATTACGTACCACCTAAAATTTAGTCGAAAAAAGCCGCGACACAAGATCTCGCATGGGGAAAAAATAAAAATAATTACGAAGCAAATGTTTGCCCACGCTTGAACTTGTGTCGTAGCGCCAGAGAACGAAAGCACGAGATCAATATATCTCTCATCTTTGTCTTCTTGATATATATATTTGTATTATTTAATAATTCCAATGCTTGTTTACGTGCCGACATAACTGGGCATTAATTTCTTCGATTGACGGAACTACGTTCGTCTCCGATCGAGACCCCTCCATGCTCGTGCGCTCGTGCAAGCGTGCGTGCGTGCGAGCGGGAAGGGGGGAGGGGTGGAAAGTTGCCATGAAAACGTGCGACGACATTTCGCGCTTTTCGCAACATTTTGCATGAAAAGGATTTCAGATTTTCTCGGGGGCCGCCTCCATCCATCCATCCGAGAGGCAGATGTCTGAACTGAAGACTAACTTCTTCCATTCTTCATTTATTTTATTTCATTTCATTATTTTTTCCTCAAAGCTTGTCCCTTTCTGGGTTCATTTCTTCGTGCTTCTCGGACAGTCCAATCCGCTTCCATCTTTCGGGAACCCCCAAAAGAAAGAAAGAAAGAAAAAGAGTGCCATGCAAAAAGGAGAAAAGATAGTTACGAATCACAATGCGAAAAATAACCTACGCGGCCAATGATGGTGGATGCCTACGTATGCATGGGCTGTGTTCGAGCATCCGAGATGAATTCGTCCCCGTTTACTTTGTTAATTGCTTTTGAGTGCTCATGGGATTAAACTAAGAAAGCAGACACTAAACTAAATACCGTCGTTTTCCTGAAAAATGACTTCCTGAAAAATACCTTTCAGAAGTGTAATTATATTTTCTACGGAACAAATGGTTTTCGCTGAAAACTCGGGATTTGAAAAATATTCTATCGAAAAATGGTCGCTTGTTTCCCTCACAAAAATGATAGCATGAAAAAAAATTTAATCACCCATGAAAATAGTTAGTCATAAATTATCGCCGATAAGGGAACACATTTTCAGTTGACTTATTTTTTCTAAAGCAATATAACCATTTATCTTTCGGAAAATGTTTCCTAAATCTTGAGTTTTCCGTGAAACGGACGTACCTAAATTCCACAAAGCCAAATGCATCGATCGCGAGATAGTTATGGAATCATCTGAAATCAACAAGCACATGCAGCCGAAACGTTGTTTAACGCACGAAATGTACAGTGGTTATCGAAATTCCATCCTCTTCACCGTATGCTATACAATAAGAATACAGCTTACCTAGCTATTTAAGGAGAAAAAAAAACAGCCCTAGAATATAATTAATTCGCCGCGACATGTGCCCCAATTAAGGCCCTATAATTGATCATTTTTCATTCACAAAATTGCTCGGTCAAATACAGTGCAAAAATCAACTCGATGTGCACCGTTTTCTTAGCAAATTGAGCGATGGAGGAGGACTTTCTACCGCATCGAAATGGGTTGGTGAAATTACAGATGACCGATCCTCTTGATCCTTCCCCCCGACCCCCACAAGAGAGGAAGAATCCCAAAATGCCACGACAACATCGACTAGTTTTGTTAGAAGGCCAGTTGTGATCAGTCCATTTTTCTATGTCGTTTGAGAAAGGAACATAATTGCGAGTTTGGGGAGACAACAAATGCAAGCGTGCGTTTGAATCTCACGTCACGCGATAGCGAAAGAGTAACAGAAATAGAGCCAAAAAAAAAAAAATGGTCACGACCCCCCTTGGCGTATGACCCATCGGCCTTCCTTTTCTTTTACAAAGTCGGCCTTATCTTATGATGTGTATACCCATCAACATCCTCACGTTCTACATAGTTTCCCGATGGTTGACGAGCTGACATGGACCGCTCCTAACCTAACAGTTTTTACATCTTTACCTACTACGTCTTCGTTTTTGAATGGTGCAAATGTCGATTTTCGCTCGTCCGATCGGAAATTCGGCGACCCACGACCAGCTCCCGAGGCAATTGTCGCCCGACGGCCTAAGTTCAAAGTGCGGTAGGATCTGGGGTCCGGATCGAAAAAGATCGTCCCTTTCCGAGAACATAAATTCCGCTTGCATACGTACGATTGATTTTACGGAACTCACGCTTTATTTTTCCCCTCCTGGTGAGATAGTAAGATTGTGGGGGAAGTCGAGTCTTCTTAATTTATTAGGGGGGGGGGGCAAAATTGAAAATAATTTCGAAAATTATAATATAATAAAGTAAGATAATTTATATTGTTTTTGTCGGTGGTGCGGGGGGGCAACATTTGTCAGGGTGCACACCGCACGAGCGCATCCTAGTCTCCCTCTCTCTCTCTCTCTCTCTCTCTCTCTCTCTCTCTTCCCTCCGTTAGATTCGCACCTTTGCCTCCTCCCTCAATCCACACAAACTCCACCCCCCCAAAAAAAATACAAAAATATTGCCGGAAATTTTTTTTTATAAAAAAAAGAAAAGAAAGAAGAAGTGGCCCGCAATACATGAAATATATAAAAAAATAAAATTGCGATAAAATTGCGACAAATGGAGAGTCTTCCGAACGTCTTCGGCACGGCTTTGAAGTAAGGCTGTGTATTCCGACCCAAAAAAAGAAAAAAAAGGTCAGGCCGCGTATTTTATTTCTTGGCAGCTAAAATATTTTTCGCGACAGCTTTTCAAGGCGCTACCAACTTCGAAGCTTTCGCAAAACCACCTCCGTAACGATTCTGCGATGGTGTTGATGTGGGTTTCTTTTTCGTCGTTGTGATACACGCGGACGATAATCTCGAAGCAGTCTTTACCAAGTACATAAATAATTTGCAGCCACGGTGCGGAGCTTCCCGAAGACGGGCGGCTCCGAAGCACCCGCTTCGACACGGCACTGCTACTGCACAATTCTGTTCGCGCCAAACGGGCCCAGGTTAATCCGTGGGGGTTCTTGCCAAGCTCTTCGATCGCTCGAGTAATCCTTCTTGTAAGTAGACCTGTCAAATGGGTGGGTCGGGTCGGATTTGGGTCGGGTCATAAATGGTCCGACCCAAATTGACCCATTAACCCATTTATGCACAATGCAATTTTCTTGACCCATACCCGACCCGACCTATACCCAACCCATACTCGATCAAACCCATATTGCTAAAAACACTTCCATATTTAATTAAATCTATGAAAATTCATGCCCAAATTGAGATGAGAGTGCGAAGTGAGTGACTGCAAGATTGAGTAAGGGTGAGAGAGACGAGTTGAGTTTAAATCAGTTGTAAACTCATTTATGACCCATTTACAATCCATTTATGACCCATTTAACACTAATGTTAAACTTCTACCCATTTATGATCCATTTACTAAATATAACTAACCCATTTAGGACCCATCTACTAATATATGGGTTAAGTAATGGGTTTATGACCCATTTTGACAGGTCTACTTGTAAGTAGGGGTGAGAAGGTCCCGGGTTTCCATAAAATTGGAATCGGTGAATTTCGGTTTGGTTCCCGAATTGGATCGATATTTCTTATTTCTTTTAAAATATGTTTAAAAAAATCCTAATCTATTTCCAAGGCCCTTCAAGGCTAGAACGGCCAACCAAATTTTGCCACAAACTAGAAAAATATTTGCGTAACTTACCGATCATAAAAACGCATTGATTATAATAAAAGCATCTTCAATTTCATCTTGAATATTAACGACAAATGTAAAATAAATTAATATAAAATAGAACAGACCAGACCGGTCGGCTCAGTCTGGTTCACTTCCAAGGGGGCATCGGTCTCTCTAGTCGGACAGCCAGGGGACTGATCACTCTTACTTGTAACTAGACCCGTTAAACGGGTGGGTCGGGTCGGGTTTGGGTCGGGTCATAAATGGTCCGACCCAAATTGACCCATTAACCCGTTTATGACCCATTTATTCATAGTGTAAATATCTCGACCCATACCCGACCCGACCCAAACCCAACCCATACCCGACCCGACCCGTATTGCTAAAACATTTTTATATTTAACCTAATCTAGGAATAATTATTTCTTATGATTTTTTTTTAAAATTATACTGCTAAAACATTTTATGCAATACAAAGCTAGTGAAAAATTTTATAATTTTTTTTAAAATTGAGGTTCTGTTTGTTTTACGAAAAATGTGACATTTCTAGAAAATATTTTCCATAAAGTCATTATCCAAGAAAAATAAAAAAAATTAATATTTTTTATTTTTAAAATCGAATTTTTAATTATTTTTTATTTTCTTTTTTTCTTTTTCCTTTATTTTTGGCCGATCGCCTGCCGCCGTGGCCGGCGACCGGCCACCGGGGCGGAACGACCTCGCCGGAGGCCGGCGAAGCTCGTTCTTGCCGATCTGGCGAGGCCGAGGCCTCGCCGGCCTCAGGCGAGACTCGAGCTCGCCGACCTCGGGCGAGCTCGAGCTCGCCGGATCTAGCGAGGTGGAGCCTCGCCCGAGGCCGGCGAGCTCGAGCTTCGCCGGCCTCCGGCGAGGTTGTTCCGCCCCGGTGGCCGGTCGCCGTGGCCAACCACCGGCCGGAATAAAAAAAAAGAAAAAGAAAGAAGAGAAAAGAAAAAAGAAAAAATAAAAGAAAAAGAGAAAAAAATAAAAATAATTAAATTTCGATTTTTTTAAAACATTTTTGTAAAGAGGGAGAGAGTGTGTGGATGGGTCTAGTAGGTGGGTTGGACATGGGTTCCAAACTCAACCCATTTAGACCCATTTATCTTTAAGCTTTAAAATTTAAAACCCATTTAAGCTTGACTCTTTAAAATTAAAGTGACCCATATATGACCCATTTATTTTTAAATGGGTCATATATGGGTTTATGACCCATTTTGACACCTCTACTTGTAACGGCATGTATAGGCGCAAACGAAGTAGATGTGGGGGGAGCAATTCGGCCTAAGCTTTCACTGGATTCGAACCACTTTCGTCCGTTAAATCTATACAGGTTTCATTCGATTTATGCTTTGTCTCGTTCCTCGAAAATACGTGGGGGGATGGGATCTATAAAGGAAGGGAAGACCCGGAAGAGGGAGGTATCCGCAGGGGAGGAGGGGGACACGGCCGGAATCCTCGGAAGGAAAGCAGCCCGATTTGCAGGACCGACCGTCCGTCCATTCCTCTGGGGAAAACATAAGATAAACTCGAAAGCCTTTTTGGCACCACGCGTGTGTTGCTCGCCTTGTGTTCGTTTTTGCTTGTCCGCGGGTGCGCTTTCGATTTGGAAAAATTGTCGAAAAGTTCATAAATGAACAGAACAAAACAAATAAAAAATGAAAACAAACGATCCCCCACCGCGTAAAAGATTAAAACGTTTGAAAACCTCCGACCAAAAATAAGAAAAGGAGAAAAAAAAACGGATAAAGATTTAAAAATTGCCGAGTGTGGGCCCCGCTCCTTTTGGGCGCACGAGCGTCTTAAACAGTGCGTCGTCGTCACGGGTCCTTTTTTCCTTCCCTCTTTTTTCGCCTCTTCTTTTCCGATTTTTTTTTTGCCTTCTTAAAAAAAAAAATTGGATAAAAATCGTTTCTTCGTTTTCACTGCACACAGCGAAGCTCGTGACTCGCGCGCACTGCGCACAGTATACCTCGCCCACGGAAAAAAAAAATTAAAAAAAAGCGGATTTTTAATTCTTTCCTTTTCTTTTTCTTTCTATTTTCGTCGAGTATGCTGTATTTCCTTCTTCTTTTTTTGCTTTATTTTCCTTTTCTCGTTTTGTAGTTTTGTCTCCTTTTCGATTCGGGGGGGAAGGGGGAGTGGTTTTAGGTTTACCGAGGAAATGGTCCCCCCTCCCCCTCCCCTCCCGGGGCAGAATTTTACGGTATTTCTCGTGTGAAGTTCACCCTCCCCGGAATGCCTTTCCACTGGTCAATTCGAGATTGGTGTCCCGTCGATGGGGGCCGTTTCGAAAAATAATATTTCCTGGGGGGGGTGCTGGAAATTTGGAAAACAATCGTTTTCCGGAGAAAACGTATACAATCGCACGAACCCAATTCATAAATCTATAAACTCAGGAGAGGCGTAGTAATGGCGACCCTTTTTTGGGCCATATACGATAAATCAAAACAACATCTGACCACGAATGATAAAGGCTTAACGAATCGTATACACATGTATGCGTATGTATGTATGTATATTGAAATCTTCTCGATGTGATGATCTTTCAATGCTCGAAGTAAATTGACCGATAAAAATACAGAAAGGGGGGTGATTTGACCAGGGACTTTCGACGGATGAAAACGGTGGAGGAAGATGGAAGCAAAGGCAAAAAGAAGCAAAAATATGAGGGCGGGGCAGCTGGCGATTGGACCCATCGCCGCCCCCCGGTGTTTTGACTTTGGTGGCGTTTCTCGGGTTCGGGTCTCTTTCTTTTTTTCCAATTAGGATTTTTTTAGGTGGTTTGGTGAAGTCCGAGTGACTGCCCGCACTTTCCTTTTCAAATCCAACCCCCCCCCCCCCTTCTTTTCTGGACAGATCATGGAAAAACAAGGGCAAAAAATGTTAGATGCATCGAGACCGATGCATTGAATTGGTTCCCTAATTAATGCGATTACTCCATGGATTAGATATCTAAGTGAATAATAAGTCGAATCGACATTTTAAAGAGTCTCGCCGAATGGTCCATGAATGAGTCGTGGTAGAACCAAATTATCGATCAAATCATATTGGCTCGTGAGCGTACTTTTGTGCATTATGTAAGGAATGGAATTATTAGGGTTTTGAGAATTCACTTTATGAATTTTGATGTGGATTTGTTTTTGTTTCTGTTTTTTCGAGCTGGTGAGCGTGACTCGTCCTGGTACTGAAGATTTGGCGCGCTGCTCTTCTGGCAAGCCGCACGTGGGGTGCTGTTCTTGCTTTATTGGCTGTTCGCATGCTATTTTTAGCCGGTCTTTTTGGGGAATTTGGAGGGCGACGAACGAACTTTTTTGCGGGTCGAGGAAAGAAATTCTAATGCTTTATTCGTTGGGTAGGTGAAGACCGGCAATTTTTCTTTGCTGTCTTCTCTTTTTGGACTGAAATCTCTTCATTGAATTGAATGGCTCTTTTAACTTGCTCTCCTTTTCTCTTTTAATAAATTTCGCTTTTTTTCAACATAAAACGCCTCACCTCTTCAAAACACGTGAAATATTATCAATTTGGATAGAGAAGTAAAGTATTTTGCTGAAACGAAAAATTCGAACATGCGATGCGATCTCCGCGGTGTCAGTAGCCACATTGCACGATTGCAACTGGAGACTCGATGAATGCCTTTGACGTCAAGTCAATGTAAACTCTTATTCCAACATGATATCCAGTTCTCATTCCTTAAAATTAGGATGAGTTTATTTTTTTAAAAAAATTCAATTGAAAGGGAGTATGGAGCAACAGATGACACATTGAGATGATCATTTTCTTGACCCGCCTAAAAAAAAAAAATCAAACAGTCCCAGTCTCTCATTCAAATATACAAACTTTCAGTTTGAAAGGGGCTTTGCCCCCAAGCTGGCAGCATTTGGTTTCCCCCATTATTTAACTTGCCCTGCAATAATAGCACCAAAAAGTAATATTATCTTTAACCATCCTTAAATCATGGGAAATCTCCTTTTGTTTTCAAATTGGGGTCCCTGAGCTTGACTCTTATCATTTTTCTTTGCTCGATACCTACCAGCCTATTTCACGACCCTTCTTTTGTGCCAAAACCTATATAAATTTTGACTTTTAAGGTTTCATTTCCTTGTTTGCCATTGACATTCCGGGCCGTCCGGCTTGTGATTGAAAGCAATAGATAAGAACAGTTTATACTTTATATATATATATCCAGTTGGATAGCATAGCAAGTTAGCAAACAAAACATACCAAGAAAAAAATCTAGTTATTTACCGTCTGGGTCTCGATATTTTATCCTTCCGCCCTCCTCGTTTCTCTAAGTTTGCTCCTTGCGTCCGGAAACTTATCGTATTTGCAACTATATCCTTCGGTAGATGGGAGATGGTAATTACATCTCGGGTGAAGTACCGTCTCTCGGGAAAATAAAAAAATCGCGGTGATCATGACCATGACCATGACCCGACTGATAATGGAGCAAATCCAAGCGATGATTAGCCTAACTGTCATTGGTGTGGTTCGCTATTTTGGATTGGGAAATCATTACTCGCCATTACTAAATAGTAAATAATATATCACATTAAAGTATTTAATCTATCGCATTCAAGTATTTAAGTTTGCTTTCTTTATGTTGATTTCGTTAAAATTGGGGTTGTGTCGCTTTTCTCTATTTAACGACTTTAGATCTCGGAGGTGTGTCCTTTTGATAAAACAGCATGTTATAATCTTGGCAAAGAACATGGATTTATTTCGTGGAGAAATATTTTGCTAATTTGCATTATGAGTGAAAAGAGTTAGAAGAACAGGTTTTTTATTTGTTGGGAAAGACGAGAAAAGTAAAATGAGTTCAGAATTGATTAAATGGTTATAGGACAAGCTAAGGGCGATTTGGAAATATATTCAGAACGTGAAACGACGGTTTATGAAATTACTAGGTGATGATCTCGACTATTACGAATTGCCACCTCGTGGTCCATTGTGTGATGATACGCGACTATGACCCATCTTAATTATAGTGTGCACCAGCTATCATTAATCATTTGACTATAATGATCCTTTTGTTTCACAAAAAAACTATTATCCCAAAGTATGATCCTCATTTTGCGGCATTTGAATTATTTAGGAAAATAATTTAACGAAAAATCTTTTCATAATCAACAAAATTCTGGATAATGACAATCTCTTTTAAGAACCATATATGATTTTCTAGAAGGGATAATGACGCAAATAGTCCTTGAACTTTGGCCCAATGTGCAATTTGATTCATGAACTTTTAATTTGTTAAATGTAGTCCATGAACTTTAACCCAATGTTCAATGTGACTTGTGAACTTTTAATTTGTTCGATGTCATCCCTGAACTTTTGGTACATGTTCAATTCAGTCCCTGAACTATATAAAAATGTTAAATTCACCACATTGAACATTTGATTAAAATTCAGAGACTATATTTAACAAATTAAAAGTTCATGGACTAAATTGCACATTGGACAAAAGTTCAAGGACTGTTTGTGTCATTTGCGCTTTCTAGAATATGACTAGATTCCAACGCTTGGGCCTGGATCTTAGTGTCAATGCCCGAGTCCTAGGTCATTGGGCCTCGGTTCCTTGAGGTCGGGGCTAGGACTCGGAACCCAAGTGTCGGTCCTCGGTGCCCGAATCCAGGACCTAGGGTTTTACTCAAAACTTCTCGTGTTTTTTATAATTTTTATTAATTAACATTAACAAACGATTTTCATGTTATTTTCAAAATTATGCCAAACTTATGAATCATTTTTCTTTAAAACAAGTTCCTTTAAAATATATTTCGGCAAAGTTCTTTCATGGAAAACAAACGATACCAAGGTTCCGTTTTCATGATAATAATTAGTCGGTAAAAAATGTTTTCATTACCGATAATAACTTATATCTAAATATTTTGATGACAATATTTTTTTTGTCAATTCATTTTTATAAGTGATACAAGCGATCATTTTTAAAAAAATATTTCTAAATCGTTCATTTTTTTTGTGAAATAAAGTATTAAATCAAAAGGATGCTATTACATTTTGCTTCGTGTAAAATAGAGTAAACAACGTTTTATGTTGTTTGTTGCTTGTTCATGAATAGATTTTCTACCGAAATCGTAACCGGTTCACGTAAAGAATGCAAAGTACTAGTGACGATGATGCCATAGGTTGACACAGCAACTCAAATAGATTCATCAAGACTCTCCCCAGGAATAAGTGGATAGATTTGATTTTGACGTGGCGATTTGCTATCGATGGTGAAGAATTTGGGACAAAGTGACGTCATTTTCTTTTATTGTAGAAGGAATTGGGAATGGACGAGACTAATTCCAACATTATGGGGGCACAGCACAAGTGACCCTAATTATTGATATTTCCAGGACACACGTAATGCTTTTTCTTGACCAAAAGAAACGATTGAACTAACGAAATGCAGACTATGTTTGACACGACGTAAGAAGAAGAATGTTATACGCCCGCTTCCTTACTCTGGATTCGTATTTTGCTTTATCTTATGTAATTCATTTTAACTGAACGATTACTACGTACGTTCTATTATAAAAATACACTTAACTTAATGTGCTTTTACAAGATTGTTTACACGGTATCATCCAGCACTGCACATAAGAAATGGTGCTCAATTCAGAGTCGACAACTTTTGAATTTAGAGAATGATTACCTCTGTCGGGTGCGAAGATTATGCCTCGCTTATTTCGTGAAAATATAATTTATTTGTAAGGATAATCCTTATTTTCCAATATTTACGAAAAATCAAAAGTCTCATTGAGATAAAAGTTCCGTATCTCTCCCTTTGGCTCTAAGGGTGCGCATTGCAACAATTCTGTGCCTGAAAACTGATTATATTTAGAAATAATTCTTTTTGATTCCGTGTCCGGAAATAATTTATAAGCATTTGAAGGCATTTGGTAACTACCAAAAATTTCTATTCTTATAATAGAAAAAGAACAGAAATGCGTTTGGTAACTACACAAAATTTCTTTTTATTAATAATATTTTAATAATTTTGAATTTTTTAATATTTCTTTTTTTTTTCTTTTTTTTTCTTCCCTTCCTTGGCCATGGCCGGTCGCCGGCGATCGGCCACATGCCAGGGTCGGCAAGGGTCGCAACACTCTCATCGACCCTGGCCTGTGGCCGACGGCAGGCCAAGAGGAAGAAGAACAACAAACCGAGAAAAAAGAAGAAAATCAAGAAGGATCAGAAATGGAAAAATTGTTCTAGAATCAAGAAACTACTTTTTTTTTGCTTCTTGAATTTGTTCTAAAACTGATTCTAGGAATAATTTTTTACAAATTTGTGTCCGGGCATAAAAAATTTAACAAACGGGTTTCTGTTTCCAAATTGATTATGAGAACAAAAAAACTTAAATTTTCACTATTTGGCAACTTGCCAAACGGGCCCTAAGTCTACGGTACTATGCTTGGAGCCTCGTCCATAAATTAACCACAGGCCCCCTCTGATCACGTGCGCAATTCCTTATTGCCAAACCGAACCAGGAGGGCAAAAAAGTCCAAAAGCTCAAAAAACCCAATTTGGATCGCACCGAACCAGCTCGAATTTTCGGTTCTTGAGTAAGATTGAGCTAGTATTCTAGCAAGTCTTATGATTCTCATTCAGGCCGATTCGGATTGAGATGCTCGGGTCCGAATTGGCTTGGCCCGATTTTTTTAATAAATAAAAATATATCTAAAATTGGAAAAATTTGAAGGTTCGTCATTTATCATTAATTTACGCAACTTAATAAAAGCTTTAAAAATAATAAATTATGTATCCGACTTCGAATGAGCCACGTATATTATGTTATTTTAATGGCGAGGAGTGCGAATTTTATTTATTTTGATGAAACTTACAAAATTTTTCAGTTTTTTTTCTTTAGTCGCAGGTTAGAGTTTGAAATTTGATTAGGGGGCCGATAAAAGTTAGTTCCGGACCTAACTAGTCTCCACAACCCTGTCTTATCTTTGGAAAAATCTTGCTCGAACCTGAATCAATCACGGGCATTAATCAGACGACTCCCATGTAATCTCGTATTATTTAATGGATTTGAATCAATCGCAGAAATTTTTTTCATTAAAACAAATTACACCCCGTTTCAAAGAAAACTTCATGATAATAAAAATTGATTTTCAATAAATCATTTTTTAGGAAATTTTTTTTCCTCTTTATGTTAGCGAATTCATTTTTGTAACTTTAAGCATGCATGTTACTTTTACTGGAGATAGTTTTCTATTGACCGATCATTTTCATCAAATCAAAGGCGTGAAAGTTCAAAAAATTAATTCGCGAAAAATCACTGAAACAAACACACCTCGATATGAATTCATATTTAGAAAATGGTCCGTTAACGGGTATTCCCACGACACGAGTTAAAATTACTAAAGTCATTAATAACTTAACTCGTCAAATTTTGAAAAATAACGTGTTTTGGAAAAGGGAAATGCTTCGAATAAATATACTTTATATTTTTAGTAAGTGATTAACGAATCTTGGCAAGTGGACAAGGCACACATTTCAAGATGCTGCTTCCAAGAAAGGACCCGTAAAGGGCCACTCTCTCTTTACAGCAACTTCCCCCCTTCGGCGCGGATTACGTTGCAGAACATGTCAGCGGCGGCACAGACACCCATCGTCGTCTCCTTCTTCTCCTTCTTCTCGCCGTCAAGTTTGATAAGTATCTGCACTTTCCTCGCATCATCCTCGCCTATACAGTCGCTTCTTTCGCCCTTTAAATATGGTGAATCCGAAGGCTTATCCGCATTTCATATTAAAGCCTGCGGATTCAAACAGCGCCATCGCAATACGAACGGGCTTCGCCAACTCCCTTCTAGGTATCGCTTCGCCAACTCGCTTCTGGGTCTCTCTGTTCGATTCCCTCAGCTCAGCGTGTAACTGTAAGCCCACCTGTTCATTCTTTTATTCTTCTTTTCTTTTTTGTCTTTTCTTGTTTTCTCATCTCTTTAGCTTCTCTCAGCATTCGAATTCGTTAATATTTCCTGTGCTCTTTCGTGGGTCGTCGTTGGTTTTCACTTTGTTAGTAGTATCGGATTCTTTGTTGGAAACGAAGAATCTCTTTAGAATTGCGTGTCTGAGAGTTCTGTTCGGTGGAGTTTAGGACAGAGTCAAATCTTGATGGTTTTGTTTAATCGAACTGGGTGATGGGTTAGAAGCGTTAGTTGGCCTCTCTGTTTATATATTCTAGAGAAAAAAAAATGTGATCTTTTTATCAGATTAATAGTGCGATGGAGAGTTCCAGATAGCAAATGCATGAATCTAGTCATTCTTAATGACCTTTGATTAGTTTATCGCGATGGGTCGTTGTGCCTTGAATTAAGAAGTGTTTGTGCTTTGTTTGTTTCATTCTTGTGTTCTCTAGTTGGGTTCACGGGTGGTTTCTTGATTTCTTAAAAGAGTATTTTTTCGGAAGTTTTCTGTTGCTTAATGATGTGATTCAAGTCTACCTTGGCTTACTACTCATTTCCCTGCTTATGTGGGACGTTGACTCTGGATTTAAAAAAAGAAAAGATGCTGTTGCTTGTTATCTGGTTTCGGTTAGCTCGAGCCACTTGCCCTTAACAAAATTAGGAGTAATTTTCCGGTTGACCATGCTAAGGAGAGGCTGAGTGACGGTGGCATCCGTGGATAGATGCCTTAGGATACTCATGGTGGTGATGAGTTTGCAGCAGCATCTGATAAAGCTCATCACATATGGCAAGGGATTACAGTGTGAACATCGACGATTTTGTAGTTCATTCGTTATGTTCTATTGATGTTAGCTAACTACCCATTTGCTATTGCAAGTTGCGACTGTGCACAAACTTGTGTTACTGAAATGGTGATTCTTGAAAATTCTAACAAATGCTTCAGAGATCATATGGGAATTAGCTGTCGCATTCTTGAGTGTTCAACATATCGACCTAACCTGCCATCTGGCAAATGATGTGAGATGTACAGAAAAAAATGCAATGATCGATGAGATAGGTTTGATGGTGGTACTGAACTAGTTCAATGGCTTTGGGAGTGTAATCATCCTCTGAACGCTTAATCCCTTGACAATGTTAAAAATGATCTCTAAATATTTCAGAACGGTCTAAATGTTGTCTGGTGAAGCTTGTTGCTAGCAAAATATAAGGAGCAATTCTGCAGCACTGAAATTTCCTGACATGTGTGGTCCAACATATATATATTAATCAGAAACAACGTCACTAGTACAGCTACGCTTTTGTGTATCTTTTACAGATGATGCTTATTGCAGCATTTGTTGCTGCTGCAACTTTTACGTAGATCTTATGGCGTCAGCTTAGGTGTGCACAAGCTATTTTCTTCAGCTCCTTACAGGAAACAGAACCTCCAGTGCATCAGTCTGCAAAATGTGCAAATGTACACAAGTTGCTTTGTTTGAGGTTATAACACGTAATCTAGGTACTCCTTTAGATTGATGTATGATCTAAGGAGACTGGTAATGAATAGTTTACTGGTGCAATAAAGAGTGATGCAAGACTGTTCCACCATAGGTCCATATCTTGTCAGCTTTCTGCCGAGGGATTAAGTGAAAACTATCTGGATGGTTGATGTTTGACTCAATTGCCAAGAACTAACCCACTGATATTGCAGGATAACACAATGGCTTCTCTGGCAACAGCCGAAGTCTGCGACTCAAATGCGTCCGTCGTAGCAAGTGGCGACCTGCGCGTGCTGCATCCAGTATTCCAGATATATGGCCAGAAGAGAACGTTCTCCGGTCCCATTGTCACTGTCAAGGTATTTGAGGATAATGTCCTGGTTCGGGAGGTTCTCGAAACCAGAGGCGAAGGGAGAGTGTTGGTCATTGATGGCGGAGGAAGCTTGAGATGTGCACTGGTGGGTGGGAACATCGGACACTTGGCTCAGAACACGGGATGGGCTGGGATTGTTGTGAATGGCTGCATTAGAGATGTGGACGAGATCAATGAGTGCGCGATTGGCATTAGGGCCTTGGCTTCGAATCCCCTGAAATCGAGCAAGAAAGGGGTCGGGGAAAAGCATGTCCCTATCTACATCGCCGGCGCACTAATCCGCGACGGCGAATGGTTGTATGCAGATAGTGATGGGATTCTCATCTCCAAAACCGAACTATCTGTTTGACGCTTAAAGAGAACCTTTTCTAGGAAGCATGAGTCAGCAAGAAATTGAACTTTACCAATTTGATTTCTTCTCTCATGGATTCCACATTTGGGAGCGGTCAAAGCCAGTGGACAAGAACTTTCAAGTTTGTTGTTCCATGCTGAATGTTGTAAGGCACTCTCAATGAGAGCTGGAATAAAACGAAAATGAAGTTTGGCCACATTTGTTCATTTGTATGAATCACACTGTTTATGTTTTATATACAAACAACCACTTGACATCCTCGAAGGCCTACAAGAATTTGACCCATTATCCTAGCCAGTTACCAATGTTATTGAATGAAAGAGATGGAAGCTAGAAGCGAACGCAAAAGCCTTTTACAGGATCCAAGTATACAAGTTCGGCAACAGAGTCTCAAAATCCATTAAGTTAATATATAGAATCAATACACGATGCTAAAAGCTATACCAGGACACCATCATCTCAAGGCAGCAACGAAGGTCAAAACATGCCTGTAAAACATGAAAATCTTGCAGCAAGGTTCCCCAGTTCACTATTGTCAGCCCCAGGAACTACCAAATGCCCAGGAGGGTGGCACATCCCAACCGAATAGTGAGAGAACCTTAGTAATATGCGAATGTATAAAGATTTCTACTAGATTTTGATTTTCATCTCCCTGATTCGATCTTCTATGCGGTATGGGCCTCGGTCGAGGCTTGCTCAATATGTGTTGGCCATGATCGCTTGCATCATGCACAAGGCTGGACTTTGACAGTACGCCACAAATCAAGCGCAATGCCAGGAGGGATGGAGAACCACAATCGATTGAAGGTGGTCCAATAGAAACAAGGAATATTCAAACAAAGGGGGTCCTTCCTCCCCTCCTACTGTGTCTGTCATAAGCGGTGTTGAATTTGTCAATTAGCTCGTTCATTGTGCTGCAAAGAGGAGAAGAATTATCTGAGTTTCTGAAATGAAGCCTCACAACGTTGAGAGCCAACACATGCATTGACGAGTTAATGTCAATCCAATCATTATCAATTTGTCTGTGCACCTTAAAACCTTCTAAGTTCTAAAGCACACCAACCAAAATTAAGCAAATTTCACAAAAGAAAGCGATCGACTTTCCTACTTCTCCGAAAGCTTAGCTGATCGGTACCCGAGGTTTATCATGTTCCTAGGCTTCCGATGGACAGACTAAACTGAAACCTTGTGAAAGAACAAATGCACTGTGTTGCTCAAGGCTAGATATTGGAGAAGGTTTTCCAACACCATATCTGCAAGGAGCAATTCCTAGCAAGTAGATTACCCAAAAAGTCAAATACTAGGGAGATGTCATCTGAGTCACAAATTGTTCCTGATGACTTATAGTATATATTCTTACAGATTCAGCTAATAACTAGCAGTAGTTGGATAAGCTTTCAGGCACATGACAGGTGTGGTTTGATGTATATACACAATCCTCCTGTCCAAACAAAGCCTTAGAATCCGACCCAAAAAAAAAAAAAGAACAAAGCCTTAGACCACCCAGAAGATGGTTTACAGCAGTATTTTCCTCCTGAGTCAGGACTCCCGAACATACTCAAAATAAGTCCTAAGTAAATAATTCAAAAGTTTGTTCATACCTTGAGCAGTTGGTGAGCATGGCCAGGTAAGTAATCAGCAATGTATCATTGTACTCCTGGAAGAAAAGCAAATTGGAGAAGAATTTAGGCAAGAAAGTGATCAACAAAATTATTCAGCAACCAACATATGAATCGAAATTTAAAAAGGATAAAAAGGAAAGCTCAACTTCAGGGCATGTTAAACTAAATAGACTACTTACCATCAAAAAATCATCCTGAAATTTCCCTGATTCAATAGCTGGCAATCTTCTGAGAAGACTCGATACTTGTCTCAGCAGAGAATTCTCACAAGGAATCTCACCTGCATGTGCAATCAGTACATCTTCTAAGCAGTAGTAGTCATACCTATCGATACACATCTTCTACACAACAATCCACTTTACATTGAAGCGACAGAAGTCACATTTCAGAGGATACATAGGATATGGAGATGGCAGCGATTGGTTCATTTGTTTTCCCGTGTGTGCAAGAAATATTCTGGTAGGGTATAAAAATGGCTAAGGAGGAAGTCGTTACTCATCAACTCTTTCAAATCTCTTTCAAATTACATTCATTCATTCTCTTGACTCAGTCACATTCTATACTAGATGGGCTGCAACTTTGCAGAGGGGGGCCCCTCAAACTTCTTTAACACCCCCAATTGATTTAAAAGAGACAGAAAAACCACATACCTTTCTGCATTGCGAGAAGGTAGTGATGAAGCACTCTAACTCGACTATTCAGCATCTTGATGGCACTGTGAATTCCCGTGAGGTGAGCAGCCACTGCAGAAGAACACATGCCAAAAAAGATGTGGGATTAATTCTTTTTTCCTTCGGTGAAATAAGAGAATGCGACTGCTATCTACGCTTATTTGTACTCCAGTCCATAGAGAGGCCTTCTCTTTCTCCTCCACCTTATGACTTTTGCTTTTAGTTTCTGGGAGGAAGTGAGGTCAACATGTCTATTGTGCAGATGATGTTAGATAATGGACCAGAACTTCCTAGAGAGTATGGAAGGTGATGAGTCCTTACACTGAGTTGCCGCTGTACCTCCATCAGATGGCTTTAGATGAGCAACGTGATCAACTGATATCCTTTCTGCTTCTACCGTCTTTAAATCAAGAAACAAACAATTCAATTATCCTAGTTCAGAATAAGTAGAAAAAAATCGGATGCATGACAAAATAGGCGAACATACCTCAATGGTGTAGCTAGCACGGACAAATATAAGCTGTGGAATCCCATCTATGACATGCAGCTCTATGGTTGTGTGGATAACCATCCAATATAAAGGAAAATCTAGTGTTGTTAGTTGTGAAAAATAAATCAACTAAAAGTTTCAGTAAACATTAGAAGTAGCAACAAATGGTCTTCGATAGTCTGCCGCAAACAGGCAGAAGCAAATGTCCCAAAAAATGGTCCATAAGGCACGCTATCAAAACTTTCCCAGAGCAAAAATATTTCCTTCTAATAAAATAATTCTAAGAACATCCTGGACTCCTGACTGTGATAACAACCTGCCTCTTTCATGTATGGTATGCTCCCGAAACACTAAATACCAAGAAGGCCAAGAGGAAACTTTATCTAGCCAATGCACTAGAACACTTGCATGGTAAGAACTAGGAACGGCAAACATTAACTTAGTGAGAAATGAGAATAGAATTCCCATACTGATAACAAGATAATCAACGAATTTTCAGAAAAGGACATTAAAGTCACTTACCACTTTCATAGATAGTAACAGGGAGATCCTTCTGGGCATGATTAATTGCAGGATTGAGAAGAACGTAGACAGGGCTTTCATTGATATCCATCAACTGTCAAATATATTTTATTGGCCTCATCAATAGCTAGTGTAAATGCATACAGCCATCATCATCTTGTAGTCTAGACACCCAACACACAGTAAACATAGAAATTAGAATTTGTCTGTGGAGAGCATATTTTGCTTGGACAGGGGTTTGCAGCTCATGAAAGAGCTTTGTCTACCGACTTGAAAAGGGGTTCCACCACAAAAAATGAATAAAAAAAGATCAACAAGTATCACTTGAAATATCCACCATTCGTGACCACCAAAATGCAACTATGACTGGAGAATTTGAAGTCTACAACTTCAAAATCGAACCGTCACCGGATATATGCTTCGACAGTGACATTCCAACCTTAATTCCTTAAAATGCCCGAGCGAACACAGAGGAAGGCACTCTCTATGTCGAACTCAAAGGCTCAAATGGATGGAACAATAACTGTGAACACAAGGATCAATACAACTATCCAATAGAGGATTACACAACCATTACTTACAGCTTTGTGAATGTGCATATCGGATTCTTCTGCATCGCTCCCGGTCGAATACCATCCGAGCACATAGAAATTAGGAAAAACCTTCTTATCTGTCGCGGATTAAAATGAAAAAAGAAAGAAAAAATCAGAAAACAAAAGCTAAGCTTAAAACCCTAACCCACTCCGTCCGCACAACGGAAGCAAACAATCACGCATATTATCCGTTAACAAAGGCGGAAAACGAAAGATAGATACAGAGAGAGAGATGAGAGAAGGCGGACTGAACAGAGCTCTTGCTTCTTGTCGAGGAAGGCGCGGTCGAGCGAGTCGGTGGCGGGGTCGCACAGGAGCTCGAAGCTGTTGAATATCTCCACGGTGCGGCCCCTCTGGACCCCGATCACGCACCCGTACACCCTCGGGGGATCGGCCGGCGGCGGGGCGGACGGATCGGCGCCGCCGTTGCTGCTGGCGCCGTGGGCGGAGGGCGGCGGGTGGAGCTGGGACTTGACGCGGGTGTAGTGATCGGAGATGTTGAGGATCACAAGCGGGTGGAGCTTGAAGGTGAGGCCGCTGCTGGACGACGCCATTGAAGGGCCCCTCTCTCCTCCTCCTCCTGTGGAGCTCCGGCAAGAGGCTGTGCAACGCTCTCTCGGTCTTGCCCTTCAGCCTGAGCGACGTGTGGGGCAGCAGTGGATCGTGCTTCTCGATTCTCCGTATGATGTTCCCTCTGTCGCAGGTGGTAGGGGTTAGCTTGAGCTGGGCCGGTAGGCACTTGGGCCGGTGGGAACTTGGGCCTTCCAATCTAAATGACAGCGGTTTTTTTTGGGCCGACAAGCCCAATCCACGATTGCCATCCTTTCGAGATGAGCGAGAAGGGGCAAAACAATAAAACAAAAATTGCCGACGTGGCGTCCACTTGCGTCGCTACAAATCTATCGTCGAAAGTGTTAAAAAAAAAGGAAAAAAGCCACAAACTTTGACACATATGCCATAAACTATTTTTTGTGATACCAAAAATTCAAAACCTATACTTGTGTAATACATTTACGTCAAAATTTTTTTTTGCAACACCAAAACTCCAAACTTTTTTCCAGTGACACCAAATTTTTTTGGATAAATGTATCACACGAATACAAATTTTAAGTTTTTTGTGTCATGAGAAGAAGTTTTTGGAAAATGTGTCACATTATATAAGTTTTGGGTAAATGTTTCGTATAGGTACAAGTTTAGAGTTTTTTGTGTCACTAAAAAAGTTTTGAGTAAACATGCCACAATAGACATAATTTAGGGTTTTTTGTGGCTTTTACCAAAAAAAATAATATTGGAATTTTCGGTCACATTTTCTTGAACAATTTTAGGTTATAATTATGCATTTAAAATTTTATAGCTTGTATGACATTTCTTTTGGGATAATTATTATGAAAGTACTGAAATTATTATATGATACAAATTCAGTTATAAACTTTTAATTTGGCCAATTTAGTCATTGGCCTTTTAAGGATTTGTTGATGTAGTCTTTTAAGCCATTTTTTGCCTGCAATCGCAAACCTGTGTGCTAGCTATTTTGCATGGCATGTTCAGCGCCACCGGACAGGTAGCGTTGATATGGATAATTTTTTAAATTTTTCTAAATTTGTTCTCTTCTTCTTCTTTTTGCTATCTTCCTTTGTCGGTCGCTGGGCTGAATTGGCATTCGTACAATAGGTTTATGATATTTTGATAATTTTACCTTTCTCTTATCGAGTTTTTAAAATTTCGATATATTTACTCTTTTTATTTCTATATGTACAATATTTGTTATTGGGAGTGTGATTTTTCAAAGAAATGATCAGCTGAGCTTTGATTTCTCTCGACCCGAAAGCGACTCTACCTCTAAGAGGGTATTTGGTTCAGCTTTGGGAAGGGGCTTTGAGCCTCGAAAGCCCTTTCCCAAAATGCTAGAGTGTTTGGTTCAGTATTTGACCAATCAAAGATAGGGTCGCCTGGTCTTGGGCGATCGCCGGGGGCGATAAATCTGGCTCGCTAGGGGTCGCTCGACCTCGGGTGACGGCCGCTAGCCCTAGATCTATCTCTCCGGTGGCCGGCTCAGGTGATGGATAGGTTAGTTTTTTTTTAATAAATAAGACAATTCTCAAAGTCCATTTGCAAAAAAAATTCACCAAACACTATATTTTTGCCAAAGTAGCTTTACAAAATATTTTTATCAAACACCATTTGCATTTTCCCAATGAGCTTTTCACCCAAATGTATTTGCATTCCTCCAAGTAGCTTTTTCGAAGTTAAATCAAACAAGCCCTAAGTCCACACCACGAGTAGCAAGCACCGGAGCATCATCGAGCATCTTGTTGATTTTTCTTTTTCAGTTGTCCTGCGAAACGGATAATTTCTTTGTCTGTTTGTTCGCTTGTGCAGTGGTAGCTCAGGCAAAGAAGGCAAGATCTTCTTGGAAGGTAGCTAAGAAAACGTCGCCCCTCGCTCGTGGTGGTTGAAATGACAACCGAGCAATTGGACCCCGGAGAAGGAAAAAAACAAACAGTGTTCCTTGTGCCGTTTGATCTCTTCGCCAAACAGTGGCGTGGTGCTTCACGTAAGAAAATACTGAAGATATAGCCAAAGTTAGGCATGTCGAATGCAAACGCTTTCTCGAGTAGCCACTCGTCGGAACGTGGATTTTTGATAGCTGATCCTGTCCCAAATCCATATAATATGAGCTTATCTTAAGATTGGAAATTGAATTTCCAATAAATTACGAGCGAAAATGACTAACCGCTTACTAATATTACTAATGAATCGGTTTTGATACCTTTTTTGGGATTTTCATTAGGTGCATTGTCGAATGTAAAATACGATAGCTTTAAAATTAATTTTTTTTAGAAACAGTGGATATATAGTTAACGATTTGTTATTTCCGCATGTTTAATGGGTGTCAATGGTTTGGGGTTTCACGAATCTCAGACCAACCCGCACATGTTTAGTACACGTGTTCGCAACCTAAATTGTCCAGTACTCGACCCGAGAACACCGTTCGGGTGCAAAAGACAACGATGAACAAGACTTTCTCAGAGGGCGCTCTCTAGGAGGAAGACAATGCATGGTTTAAAGTGTTTTCGATTCGGTTCGGAACTATTCCTGTATCCATTTTTCTATCTATTACCCGAACCGGAAGGAACCCGATCCGAGGAGATCTGAAAAATTCGGTTCGGGTATTTTTGACCCCTATCTTTGATTATTTACTTTTTATTTGAATAAACTCAGAGCAGAAAAAATATTAAGAAAAAGGAAAAAGACCACCAGCCTCTGAAGAGCGGACACGTGTGCACACAACGCCAGCCAGAAATAATAAGAAACCTCTCGCCCTCTGTTCCCCTCTCTTAAAATCTCCCGGAAAACCGAGAGGAAGAATCTCATTTCCGCGAAAAATGGTCCAATCCTGAAAATCCCGCCTGCCGTGTCGCTTCGCTCGCCATCGAACCGAACCGCCCCCATGTCTGCCGGCGCTCTCACGGTGTCCTCGCCGTCGTGGCGTCCGATTCCGGCCCCGAGGCCCGCCAACGGAGGCAGAGCGGCGGCGAGGGTGGCGGCGGCTCCGAGGGCGGCCCTGGTCGAAGCGAGGCCTCGAGGTCCGCCGCCGGAGGTCAGGGACGGCGGCGGCGGCGGCGGCGGGGGAGGCCGGGGCGGCGCGGTCGTGCCGGTGCTGAGCGTCGATCGAGCTGTGGACATCCAAGCCGAGGCTCGAGCCATGGCGCGCGCTGCCAATGCCACCGTTTACACTCCCGAGCTCCTCTCTCGCCGATACGGCCGTCGCCCGCTCAAGGTCTCTCTCTCTCTCCCGGTGATTAAGCTGTAATTTATGCTGGATATTACTTGTTTATTCGCGTCTTGTGCGAGCTTGCGTGCACGGATTTTGAATTTCGCTGGAGAGATTGCAATCGTGGTTCGTTTGGTTGATTAAGTGGAATTTAAATCTCGCTAGGTGGTGGGGAGAGCGCTGGAGATAGTGGTTGCGATAGGTTCTTTCGCAATTAAGTTGTTGGTGGATCAAAGCAATGGACAGATTGATCAAAATAAGAGGAAGCGAGGTGCTGAGTTGAGAAGGATTTTCACAAGATTGGGGCCGACTTTTGTTAAGATAGGGCAGGGGCTGTCGACGAGGCCCGATCTCTGCCCTCCCGAGTACTTGGAGGAGCTCTCTGAACTTCAGGTACTGCTTAATTTCTGGGCATGTGCATCTGTGTGCTCCGAGAATGCAGTTTAACATAATACGGACATGTTACTATGGCACTGCCTGGTTCCTTTTAAGAATCGATTGACCTGAATTCTAGTGCGTGCATGAGTTAATGCATTTATGTCAATTCAGATGCAAAGATTGCATTAGAATCAAGAGGGCATTTTTGTTTACATTGTTCGCATTTTATTTTGTTGAGTTTGCACATCTCAAATCTCCGAATTGGAGTTTCTACATCTCGTTCGTTTATAAAATAATATTCAGGATAATAAGGGAAGACTGTGGAGAGATAGAGCAAGTTTTCTAATGATTGTTATTGGCTTTAATTATTTTTACCACCACAGGATGCTCTGCCCACATTCCCAGATACCGAAGCATTTGCCTGCATCGAGAAAGAGTTGGGGCTGACCCTTGATTCGATTTACTCGTCTATATCCCCTTCTCCTATAGCTGCGGCAAGTTTAGGGCAGGTTTACAAAGCGCGGCTGAGATATTCTGGTCAATTAGTTGCCGTAAAAGTGCAAAGACCGTGTATTGAAGAAGCAATAGGACTCGACTTCTACCTGATAAGAGGTCTTGGAATCCTCATCAATAAATACGTCAACATCATTACCAGTGATGTCGTTGCTCTTATTGATGAATTTGCTCGAAGAGTTTATCAGGAGCTCAACTACGTGCAGGTTAGCTTCCTTATGAACCAATGGTATAGATACATGCTCACATTACCATCCAAATTTTAGCCTTTAACTCAAAGGTGTACTTGCTTCTTCAGATATATAGTTAGTTCAAACGATCTCTTTGCGATTGTGTGATTTGGTAAGCCCTGAAAAAAATTCTATAAGATTTTGTTGGGCTTGATTGTTAATTTTGACAGGTGTCTGCAGGAGGGGCAGAATGCAAGGAGGTTTAAGAAGTTGTATGCTGACAAGGCAGATGTCCTTGTCCCTGATATTTTTTGGGACTATACAAGTGGCAAAGTGTTGACAATGGAATGGGTGGATGGAGTCAAACTAAATGAGCAGGAAGCAATTGAGAGACAAGGTTTAAAAGTTCTGGATTTGGTGAACGCAGGCATTCAGTGCAGCCTGAGACAACTGCTTGAGTATGGATATTTTCATGCAGATCCTCATCCTGGTAATCTTTTGGCAACGCCTGAGGGTAAACTTGCTTTTCTTGATTTTGGGATGATGAGTGAGACCCCGGAGGAAGCGAGGTTTGCAATAATCGGTCACGTGGTTCACCTCGTTAATCGGGATTATGAAGCTATGGCTCGTGACTACTATGCTCTAGATTTTCTCTCACCTGATGTGGATGTTTCGCCAATTGTGCCGGCTCTTCGGAACTTTTTTGATGATGCGCTTAATGCAACTGTCAGTGAACTAAACTTCAAAACCTTAGTTGATGGCTTGGGAGCCGTTTTATATCAGTATCCTTTCAATGGTGAGTCGCTCCTTTATTGATCTATCTGCATCTGCATTCTGCCTTTGATGGACCTTGAACTCAAGCTGTGCCTCCTCCTTCTATCTTCTTCTTTGGAATATCTCCAGTTATGGGTTGCTTCCGTTTGAAGATTTTTCCAATTAGGGACAAATAAATGAACAAGAATTAACAGATTTTCTTAACAATGGGCACTAGTTAAGGCACTATATAGAGAAAGTTTGCAGTTTTTCAGTACAGTGTTTTACTCGTATTTTGTGCGATTAATGCTTTGGAAATCAAAACATACTTTATTAAGTATGCTGAACAAGTGCCCCGGGGGCAATCAGTGTTAACAAAGCCCTTATTTTATGTATATCTTTTGTTTTTATAACTGCCAACAGAGAATGTGTCTGCTTTTCTTCTCTTTGCTTGGAAGTTTGTGAGTTTGACTTTTTGGCATGGCCATGTCTTTGCAGTGCCTGCATATTATGCTTTGATATTGAGATCCCTTACCGTGCTAGAAGGTTTAGCACTTTATGCTGATCCTAACTTCAAGGTGCTGGCTGCTTCGTATCCTTATTTTGCTAAGAGGCTTCTCACTGATCCAAATCCGTATCTGAGAGATGCTCTTATTGAGTTGCTGTTCAAGGATGGGAGGTTTAGGCATGTAACTGCTGCTATCTTTGTTCTTTGCGACGAGCGATGTTATATTTTTTGGACATTGACAAGAAATGATACTCTTTTGCAGGTGGAATAGACTTGAAAACTTACTTGAACAAGGCAGAAAAGACAGAGACTTTTCGGCAAAAGATGCTTTGCAGCCTGTTTTGAAGCTATTATTGGGCTCCGATGGGGAAGAACTGCGGGTTTTGGTGGTAAAGGAGTCTGTTCGTGTAACAGAAGCTATAGTCCTTGGTTCACTTGTTGATGGATATAATTCTGCTCCTGCATTTATGCGGACTCTATTATTCAACGGGAATGCTAATGGACCTCTTGTGATGAATGATGGTGAACTGAAAAGCGTGATAGATCTCCGGGATCAAGTCATGAGGATATGGGGACTTCTGAGAACCTCTCAAAGTTTTGATCCAAGCCTTCTGCAACCTATATTGCAAGTAAGACTTTAAGTATTACTGGCACTAGGAATTCATCTTTGTAGGTATCTTGTGAAATTGAACTTTCATAACAAGTCCACTACTAATGCTTTGTGTGAACAATTACCTTGCTGATGATTAACTAGCCATGTTCCTGGCTTTTGGGGTTGGGAGGGTGGGTTTCCTTTTATCCTTTGTCACCCGTTTTTCGTTTCTGCTATAAAAGAAAGAAGCTGGGAAGTGGCTTCTAACTTATGGCTTTTGGTTCACTAGATTATTCTAATATATATATATATAGAATGTTGAATACAAATATTAAATACTGAGATGAATTACGAAATGAAAGCCAGATTTCCATATTCAAAGTTTATGGCTAGCGTCAAAAGCTTAAGCCGCAGTCAAACCAAACCAAAACACACAGTTGTGATGCTGTCCTCTTGGTTAAGCACCGGAATTTACTCACTCGGTCCACTGTGACTGTCTGCAAGTCATTCCGATTTATAAGAAAGTGCATGGATATGCCTGATATTATTCTCAGTAGGAGTTTTGATGGGGTATTGGGGTTTAAATGGGAATCGAAGTCAGGTTGCTGAATCATGAGTTGTAACCTATAATTTGTCGGGACCGAGCTGTTGAAATGTAACCTAGTATATTTATTAGATTGTCCAGGCCGTTTGATTAGTGGAGTCTACAGACAACCAAAGATACCTTAAACATAGTTGCTATTGTGTCGTTCTTGTCTAGTCTAGATTTGTGGCTTCAATAAGATAATGGTCTCAGTTCCTAAGTACATAAGCTAATTTGTAAAGCATGTTCTGACCAGGTCCTTCAAGAACCTGAAGCACGCAGCTTAGGAGGGCGTGTTGCTGGTGGAATTACGCAGCGTCTTGCGGCGAGAATGCTCCAGCAAGTCCTCCGACCACCACCCACTGTGCCCACTACCACACTATAGCTGTTGTAAACATTCTTGTGTAGGCAAATTGGTGCGTGTTGTAAATTTTCGCTCTGGAGGTGGACACACGCTCCATTCTTGTCCTCATCATATTGTAATTTATTTGAGCGATGGCGCAAGATTGTTTGCAGATGGCCTAAAACAAAGTCGCAGACTTAGGATGAATGAGCTTTATGGCAGTTTTGAGCAGCTATGAAACTTTATACGGATTGGATATTACCCCCAACAAGACGAGCCAATATCAAGTTACAAAGATTGGGATCCGAGCGACCCTCGAGCTCGGTGTTCTTCATCAAATTGTCGAAGCTCCTGGTGAATATAAAAACCAACGGAACTCTTGCATACGAATGTCTGCACTGGCCATGTTTTCTTTTCTGGACAGTACATATGCATGGATGCTGCAAATCTCATGCTCAAAAATTGTGGTCACTGAACAATGGCGCGCACACAGCACATGCCATTCTGGTATTGCATCTCGCATGTGCTATTTCGGGTTGGGCGGGCTTCATGGACCCGTATAGGTTTTGATGGCATTGTTACTCTTTGATGGCTAAACTTCCCATTTGTTACTCTTCTTCTTCTTGGTGTGAATTTGATGTTGCTTTGCTCCTTCACATTCACATGGCTTTGTCATTTTCCTTTTTTGGGAAATTACAAAAATCGTCCCCACACTATTGGCCGAATTCGATTTCGATCCCCATATCATATTTCGGTATAATTCAACTCGCCAATTTATCTCCGACAATAGCTCAAGGACAAAACTCACTTTCCTGTCAGAACGTAGATGGAATATGCCGAGTTAGCACTAGCAACTCAACGTGTGGTGCCTTCTGTATAAATTTTTAAGAAAATTACACTATCGGTCCACGTACTTTGTATTAGTTAAAAAATAGTCCTCCTATCATTTTTCAACAAAGCTTAATTGTTTTGATGGCATTTTGAACCAATCTTACAGGAACATCAAATGAAAACCAAGTATTAGTTGGTAATTCCTTTATTTACAGTTTTGTCCAATTCGATTGAAAGTCTTATCAAGATAAATGTCATTGTACGCAAGTCTTTATAAACAATATGATGCGGAGTTCCCAAAGATAAATGTCATTGTCAATTTGAGGGTTTCTTATAAAATTTCTAAAATATTTTAGCTATAAAATAATGACTTAAAGTTGGGGTTATATTATTTTAAAATGATCTTTTTTTCCCTAACTTCTACAGAAGCAATACCGAAAATGTGGATATTAAATTTTTGCATTTTTTATGGGGCTATCAATCAAAATCACCAATTAATAATTGGTTTCGAATTGACATGTTCATATAATGTCTGATTAAGACGTGACAAAAGAAATCGAGTTTCTATCGAAAGAATAATTCAAGGACTAAGTTTTAGAGCTAAAATAAAGCACAGGGACTTAAATAAAACATTCTCATAAGCACGAGGACCATAAGGGTTACTGACTTGGAAACCTGTACGCGTAGGCGTCGCTTGTGGATTGGCCGGCGTCGAGTCAACGTATTCTGTCCGCGTTTAGACGGAAAGTTGAATTCCGTTCTTTAAATTGCCGCCGCAGATAAGTAGGGGGGACTAATCGTATTGGAAATACAATAAATGGACCAAAACTGAGTTACTACTGCGAGATTTTATTAGGACCACAGTCAACTATTTTAAAGGCATAAGCTGTTAGATGAAGGCGTAGTTTAATATTTAATTACTTTAACATTTCTTCTCATGCTTAATCTCGCGTAGTTTAATATTTAATTACTCTAACACTCCCCCTCACGCTTAGTCTGGTATTCTTGCCTAGTACTAAGCGTGGGCATATTTAACTGGAGAGGTAAATGCGGTCTAAAAAGATTTAAACTCAGAACCTCCGGCTTTGATATCATGTAAGATTTGATTAAGACCATAACCAATTGTTCTAAAAATTTAAACTGTTAGATGGAGACGTGGTTTAATATTTAATTACTCTAACACCTATAATAGCACGAGGACTTGTTTCATAATTTCCCTTTTATGCTACTACCGGCGTAGGTACCCGTGCATTTTCAAGAATCTCGCGATCTTTCGCCGCTACGGCAACATCGACAACGAAGGAAACATGCGGCAAATATCCGTCTTGCCCAAAAACGACGGCGCGTGCGCATGAATACCGGTTTCGATCCAAGCTCAATCCACGCCAGATGTTTTCGTTTAACCTTCGCAGTCGGTGTCCGAAAGGAAAGGCATGCATCATCGATTAGGTTGATCTTGCGATGCACCGAGGAAACCTCGAGGTGCATCGAATCCGGCAGCGGATGCAAACATCTTTCCTTTTCCTTTTCATTTTCGGTTCTGCTCCAGAGAACACTGCATCGCAACTAATTGGAAAGGCGAACTCCCTTCTCGAAATAATAATATCAGGAAAAAAAGCCGCAGCTGATGAAAATTTCTATTTCGAGCGAATGGAGAATTTCTATTTTTCATTTTTCAGGTGCCCGTAAATTTAAAAAGGAAGAAAAACTGCTCGAGCTTGTGCCGCATTAGCTGTATCAACATATTAAAGATGCGCAAGTTCTTCCTGAGCGGCAACAAATTATCTTTGTTTACCAATAGAAAGAAAGTTGCACTATTGACCCCTAAAATTCGATAATTTTGCAGTTTAGCACTTGCTCTTTCTTGGCAAGGATTTTTCAGTTCATTTTCGCCCCCCCAATTCTCTTGAACCTGGGTCACGGTTCTTCCACGCAATCGAACTGAATCACCGGATAATCACGTAATCAACAACAAAGGACTTGAAAAGCAGTTCCTGCTCATGTACCCATTCGAACTCTCTCTCGCATATAAGAGTCCTGACTCGTATCCATCGGGCCATGCCTGACAAATCAACAATTCGCTGTTCACGCTCTCTCAAATGATGGGCAAATTCATTGGTTCAGCCTACGTAATATTCATCGTCAAAAATGTACGTTACCCTCTTCACATTGGCGTATTGAAATTGATTGTGCACGTGAACTTCTGTTAATATTACCGGATAATCGCATAACTGACAACCAAGGGACTTAAAGAGCAAGTCTTGCTCATGTATACATTCAAACTCTCTCTCTCTCTCTCTCTAACTCTCTAACTCTCTCTCGTATAGGAGTCGCGACTCATATTCATTAGGTCATGCCCGATCAATGAATGACACATTATTCACGCTGCCTCAAACGACGAGCGAATTCATCGATTCGGGCGACATAATTTTTATCTTCGAAAATGTACGTTACCCTCTTCATGTTGGCGTATCGCTATTAACCGTGCATGTGGATTTCCGTTAATATCCTCGCATCTCTAATTTTAGTTTTCTTTCTTTCGGCCAAACAAATCTCTAATTTTGCTCGATCGGGCGTGTGTTGCAATAATAAAATTTGCGGGGGGGAGGGGCAAAAAGAACGAGGCCTCGAGGCATGGCAGGGTGCCGTTTAAAGCAAGGAAGGTAGATTTGTTTGGTCCCTCTTTCACTTTCGGTATTTCGCTTTGGTCCCACGCAAATGGTCCCCCTCCGCCCAAATCCCATCACGATCCACCGCCACGTGGCGCGCAACGAGGTCGGCACCGTCACCGCGCGCCCTTTTTCATTTTTTTTTTCTCTCGTCCGCTGGAACATTTATATAAAAAAAAAAGCAAAAACCAAAACGTCAATACAAAAAATAAAGGAAATAAAAATACAGAAGGGGAAAAATGATTAATCAAAAGGAAAAAGGCCAGATTGCACCGTTGCGGCCGCACAGTGCTACTGCGGTGACGCAACCGCCCTCTCTTTTTCAATTTCCATTTCCATTCGCTTTTTTTTTTTGGGTTGCCATCCCAAAATTAAGGAAGTTCGCGGAAATTGCCGGGGACCATCGCGCCCAAAACGGTCAATTCCCAGATTACGAAATACTTTGATTGAGATATTGAAAACGACAGAGGAAAAAACAAAACAAAATAAAATAAATGGGGGTAAGGCGGGGCAGCAGCAAGGCACATGGAAAAGTCCGATGCAGGAAATATTCTCGGGCGTCCAACGGAGGCGGCCCCGTGTTTTTTTTTTAAATTGGAAATTAAGGTTGATGTTGAATCCCCGTTTGACCACATCGAAAAAAATAAGAAGGAATCAATTGCGTGTTTTGTTGGATCCTTTGTTTTTCTTCATGTAAATGATCCATGACCAAAAGAGGACGACGGGAAAAAAAAAGAGAGAGAGTAAGAAATGAAATTAACGCGATAATCAATTTCAATTTTCTAGTGGTAGGGTCGAACGATAATTTGACCGCTCTCCCGATCCGATCAACAACGCGTCATTTGCCGGAAGGCTTCTGCGGATGGATTTCTCTTCTCGAAGATTTGCTCTGGGGTCGGAACGGCGGCGACAAAGACAGCGCGGGGTTTCGGCTTTCCTCGGTCAAATTCAAAGCCGAAAAAAGAAGAAAGGAGGAAAAATCGGGTAATTCGAGAATAACATATTTTCAATCCCGTTCATTATTCTTCCGCTCTAAATCTCGCTATTACCGTGACGGTGGGAATTTCGGCCAAAAAGAGTAACGACAACGGATGGGAAGGGGGAGCTTTCGATTTAACGCTCGTCAATTTTCACTGCCGCGGAGGGGGAGGGGGGGAGGGAGAGAGACTATAAAATAAAATCGAATGTTTTTATTCGCCTCCGAAGGAGACGAGGTTGGAGAGAGAGCACGACGGAGCCCGGGGGTGGGATTTTAGGAGGATAGAAGAAAGAGAGGAAGAGGGGAGGCCAGTTCAATTCCCCCGAGCCCCCAAAAAAGAGCCTCTGGAGAGGCAGGCGCACGCGCACCCCCGGCCCTTCGTTCCTCATCTCCCTCTCCCTCCCTCTCTCCCCCTGCTCCGATCCAGATCTTCGAGCTCCTCCGTTCGCGGCGGGCTTCGATTCGCCGCCTTCGCCTTCGCCGCCGCCGCCGCCGCAATCGCCCGGGCGCTCGCCGGCGCGGTCTCCTCCCCGCCGTGGCCCAGCTCGGATTTCCCCGGCGGCTTCGCTGCGGTTCCGTCTCCGCCGTCGCTTCGGTTGTCGTTCTCGGCGCCGAGATCCGGAGCTTGATCTCTGCTCGCGATTGGACGGTCGGAGATTCGTGCTGCTAGATAGATAGAGAGAGAGAGAGAGAGAGAGAGAGAGAGAGAGGGAGTTGGAGGAGATGGAGAGCGAGAAGAAAGCGTCGGCGGTGTCCGATGTGGGCGCGTGGGCGATGAACGTGGTGAGCTCCGTCGGCATTATCATGGCCAACAAGCAGCTCATGTCCTCCGGTGGCTACGCCTTCAGCTTCGGTTAGTGTTCTTCGTCGTCGTCGTCGTCATCCGGGTGTGTAACTGACGCGCGTTGTACACCACCGGTTCAAGTGCACGCGTCCCATTCACCTGATCGGAGCTTTAAAGAAACTGTTCCTCACTTCAGTTCTTGGATCTGATTCGAAATCGCAACTTAAATCAATGCTTCGGTTTCCGATCTGTTGTTTTCTTTCCCGTGGTTTCTTAGATTACGCGTGTGGATCTCCTCCGTCTCTGTTGCCCTCCGGGTGTTCTATTTTGCTTACACAGTTTGTCATGCGTTCGCTTGAATCATCATTTACTCCGTCCTAGAAGAAGTTCGTCTTCAACTTTTGCGTGCGTATGTGTTTCAGCTTGCTTGCATGGATATGTAATCGTGCTACTGCTTTCGCTTTGGTTCGACACAATTTGTCTCTGCAATCGGCTAGTTTAGATGTTGGCAATTCTCTTGCGACGAATCGAGTTTTGTCACTGAATTTGATCGACTTTCGATTGCAGCTACGACGTTGACGGGGTTCCACTTTGCCGTGACTGCGCTGGTCGGTCTGGTGTCGAATGCTGCTGGTTATTCGGCATCTAAACACGTTCCTATGTGGGAGCTTCTCTGGTTCTCTATTGTTGCTAATATGTCCATCACGGGGATGAACTTCAGCTTGATGCTTAACTCTGTCGGATTTTACCAAGTACGAATTTAATTGACAGTAATTTTACATATTTTTATTCCTTCCAAGGGGATCTTATATAGATCGAAATGTGATTGTCTCTGTCGCAGATTTCGAAACTGAGCATGATTCCTGTTGTTTGCGTGATGGAATGGATCCTGCACAGTAAGCATTACTCAAGGGAAGTGAAAATGGCTGTTCTGGTTGTGGTAGTAGGAGTTGGTGTTTGCACGGTTACGGATGTAAAAGTCAATGCCAAAGGTTTTATATGTGCTTGTGTGGCTGTCCTATCTACATCGTTGCAGCAGATTGTGAGTAAATCTTCCATATCTCCCGTTTGCCTTTTCATAGAACTGTCTGTACTGAGAACTGATGATGATACGTCTATATGGTAAATCCTCTTGATTGCTTCACTTGGTCTGGAGATTTTTGCACATTAGAACTGCAGATCACCACTACTGGCCTCTCTAGGACTGCATTTATTGACAGTTGATTTTGTCAGCCTTGAAAGCTTTTGTACTATCCCACGCTCTTGCCCAGCTTGTTGGGTTGAAAATATTAGCAGAAAATGAAGTTTTTTTTATGAATGTGCGAAACCAGGATGTTCCATATTCTATTTTCATGCATCGAGTAGTTCCAGTTGCTCACTGGATGTTGAAGGGAATGCCGATTATGTCAAGGGCCAAGGCAGTTTTTTGGGAGCATTTTAGGAATCTTAAGTGAATTCTATGCGAGTTTGTTGTGGTGCCATTTCACTTTGTTAGATTGTTTCGTATGCTGTAATGCTGGCTAGAATGGATTTCAGGTTTCATAGGTAGCAAAATATCATCTTGGAAGATTTGACTCAAATGATTTTAGACCCGGTTTAAGTGAACCTTTTTGTTTGGTGTGATGAACCATAGTTTTAATGGTATTTAAGGTCATGTGACTTATGTCTATTCTTCTACAACCGTATAGTTGGGTTTTGTGTTCTTTGTGTTTCTTTCCACTTTTCTTGTGGGTGATCTCGGCTCTGTTTTTTTTTTTTCTCTTTATCTAAATTATGGAATGAACTTCTGTTTCTGCACAAACTCAAACAAAGCCCCATATATTACAAGTTTCGCTCAGTCAAAGCTACTTCTCTTTTACCGTGGCATACAGTGAACTCATGAATGCTTATGGCTTCTTGTCTTCGTGTAACAGTCAATAGGCTCCTTGCAAAAGAAATACTCGATTGGATCTTTTGAATTGCTGAGCAAGACAGCTCCAATCCAAGCCGTCTCTCTCCTTGTTTTTGGT
Source organism: Syzygium jambos (assembly GCA_031216235.1). Lineage (NCBI taxonomy): Eukaryota > Viridiplantae > Streptophyta > Magnoliopsida > Myrtales > Myrtaceae > Syzygium > Syzygium jambos. The sequence continues at coordinate 39,139,882 of CM062225.1, read as the reverse complement.
CCATTTGTTGATTACTTCCTCAATGGCAATGCGATAACAGACTATAAGATGTCTTACGGTGCCCTGGTAAGGATAAAGGCAATCTCCATTTGGTTCCTCCAAAGCGTTTTGCACTCAGAACTGTGCCAGTTTATCTGATTTATGGTGTGGTCATGTGCAGTTCTTTATACTTCTCTCTTGCTCGCTGGCGGTATTCTGCAACATGAGTCAGTACCTCTGCATAGGACGATTCTCGGCCACCTCCTTCCAGGTTTTGGGCCACATGAAGACGGTGTGCGTCCTCATACTAGGGTGGTTGCTCTTTGATTCCGCGCTGACTCTGAAGAACATAATGGGGATGATCATAGCCGTTCTCGGCATGGTAGTGTACAGTTGGGCCGTGGAGCTAGAGAAGCAGTCGCAAGCAAAGACCGTGCTGAATGTGAAGAACAGTCTCACGGAAGAGGAAATCAGGCTTTTGAAGGAAGGTGTCGAGAATGCTCCCGTGAAAGACGTTGAACTTGGCGAGTCCAAGGTATAGTTCTGGTATCTTCACGTGTTTTTACCTAATTTATTGTCTCGCTGCAGCAGTTTGCGGTCATTTGCTGCTGCTGTCTTCCCCTACGGCGTGCGTCCTTCTTAGAATTGCCTACCCCCGTTTGTTTCGCCTAGAAAATTCTTTGTTTTATTTAATTTATCACCTTGTTAAGTTATTTTTTCCCATTTGATATTTGTTGTGAATGTTATAGGGACTGATGATCGTGGAAATATAATTCCATTTTTCAAATCAGATTTCTGTATTTCACATGTATTTATTGGGTAAATTTTACCCCTATCCTTCTCTCCATGCAGCCTAGAAGCCATTTCTTTCAGTTCTCGTTTGCTTTATTGCGGAAGTCGAAGACCTCACGGAGTGGAATTCCAATTCCTAATCTTTTTATGTTTGGAAAGAAATGAAAATTTCGATTAGGACATCTTGTGGAATCTAATTCCTTTAAAGTTGTGGAATCGAACCATTTAACAAATCAACTATTAGAATTCCGAGAACGTCTTTTTTTTCCGGATTTTAAATGTAAATTTAATTTGAAATTTCGATAAAATCAAAATATAAATCTGAGAAAAATGTAGCAAGTAAAAGAAAATTGAAAATTGAAACAAAACAAGATCTTCGGTGTTCGGCCCCGTCGTCACCTTTGCTTTGCCTTTTGCCTTTTTGCGCGACTAATCTCACTAACACAAACGTATCTCTTTCTCGAGCTTTGAAACTCAACCGTATCAATGGAGTCCAGCCCCATCCTGGCGGCGATGGGGTGGCCGGCCTTGCATGACCATAAACCTAGGGTCATGCGAGGTGGGCAACCACCATTTGAGGAAATCAATGGAGGTCCAGTGTGTCCTCTCTCTCTCTTAAATCTAATGAAGAGACAACACTAAGCTCATCACTGCGCCCACAGAGTCCGCTGGCCTTGCGGGACCATAGATTTGGGGGTGCTTGCGGTGCTCGATTCGCGATCTTGGCCCAAAGAGAGAGAGAGAGAGAGAGACGCTAGAAGAGTTTTGTGAGGAAGGGGACTTGTGCCACCGATGGATGGAGGCATGATGGTGAGGCCTCCCGGCGACAACAGTTAGTAGCATCGCCACACTAATTTGAAAGATTTTCATTATTGGCGATTCACTTTCCTTCTCCCATTTTCTCAATCTTAGTGAGAAGAAAAACAAAGAAAACAAATAAATAAAAAAATGAATAGCAATAGATAAAATGTACAAATCACATTGCGACCATCCAACTTCAATGGTTAAGATGTGTTTTTATGTTCAATCGTCCAAAAAAATGAAAAGGAATCGATAATTCATGAAATGTCACTACTTACACTGAAAATTCATTACAGATTCTTCGTCATTAGAACCAGAGGAGGATTGACATTACTTGCCAATCTAGAACATTCAGTGCGACTGTATCATTTTGCCGAGTCAAAAGATAAATCACTCTAGTGTGGTGCCATTAATAAAAAAAAATAAAAAGATAATGCCGGAGAGATACAAGAAAGAGATCCTTCGAAAGCTGATGCGGACTCTTCGCAAGAATAATCGCCTTGTTAAATTTAATTCGAAATATTATTACATCACCCAAATATTGCCAATGAATTAAAACGAATCGATGGAAACATTCGGACAAAGAAAAACTGTATAATCTACAGATCTAACCATATCCATTTGAAACCCATCTCAATTCACGCAGGCTTCGTGGAATGGAACAAAAGAATTTCTAAAGCAAATTTGTGTAGAGGAAGAGCAAAAGAAAAAGAAAAGAAAATTAAAAGAAAAGAAAGCGAGAGCCTTTGTAAAATCTCGAAGAAATCAATAAAGAGAATTGGCCTCGTCATCTTGAAGGCGGCAAGAAGTACTTGCTTCCTCCGTCGTCCGCGCTCGACTTGGAAGCGAGGTCCGCGTGATGGACCGGAGAGCGGCGGTGGCTCGCGTCGAGAAGGCGAAGGAGGTGCCGGAACGCGTCAGGCTCGCACGCGATCCGCAGCGCGCCACCATAGGAGAACCCGAACTCTTCCTCGGACGACCGGAGGAGGTCCTCGAACAGCGGGTGGTTCAGGCAGCTCGCCTCCACGGCGAGCTCGCAAGGGACGTCGCCGCGCCTGCCCACGCGGACGCGGACGCGTCCTCCGGGAGCGTCGAGGGTCGTCGCCGCCGCTCCGCAGCACCACATTTTCTTCACAATGCTGCTCATTGTGCTCACCATCACGGTACACAGGCTCGATGACTGCTTGGCTTTGTGTTTCGGATTGAATCGGGGAGAGGGGAGGGTCACGTTGCGCTGCGCTGCTTCACGTATTTATAGTCGCACCAAACGTTTTCTTTTGTCCTTTTTTTCTTGTTCTTTTTCAATGAAGTGCATCATTGCATGGCTACTGACTACTGCGTAACGTGAGGGAAGGAAAGAGGGAAAGAACTGAGAAAAGTTCTAGAGAAATACTCTGAAGATAAAGAAAGATATTGACGTTTCCTTCTTCTTTTTGTTTATTAATTTCAAGCATCGAGAAGTACTAATGTTCGACATCGTACGGAAGTCAGAAGCCAGCTGTAAACCGCGTACGAAGAAGAGCATGTCTTTAGTACGATTGTTGTCTGCAAATTTTGGGGGGTGGTGGCGGTGACTTAAAAGCACAAGCACATTCGACCCAATCGACGCGCCCTCCCATGTGGTGCGATTGTCGGCCCTTTGTAATCTACATTCCGTAATGAATATTATCTAAAAACGAATAAAAAAAATATTTTCATCGTTTGCGAAAATACTTATACGTTAATTATAGTCGATAGTGAAAATATTTTTCATCGACTAATAATCTCAAGCGATACATGAAAAAGGGTTGAGTCGTGCAATGTCGTTGGGGCCAATCCATTCATCCTCCTAGTGTCTTTGTGTTTTTACTTACAAACACTGGACTGCCCAATTCCCAATATTCAATGGGCTTTGGTTTCCACAAGAAGAGCTAATGGTGATCGCCATCGCTAAGTGACTTCATCGGACATGCAATTATGGATGATTCCCCCGTGGATCCTTGATGTTCTGGTTATAAGGGTAATCTTACCACAAGAGAGGAGTCAAAATTCCCGCAGAGGTCTTTGTGGCCTTTTTGTTTGATAAACAGGGACGACGACCTTTACAGATGCGTTTTTTATTATAACGCTTCTATGCCCGCTTGCTCTGCGCACCCAATTTGTATCTTTATCTTACCCAGAGAGAGAGGAAATATTTTCCGGGGGCTTTATATCCTAGTGGTTTTGAAATCCAGATGAGAATCGAGACGAAGTCTTTTGAAGTGTTTCTTATGACCTAGTCGGACATATCCACTGATGGACGACATGATGATTCTCCACGCAATCTTTAGTTAGGAAGCTTACTGCCCGAAGCAGAGCGCGGTTTCTGTTGATATGCGGGCTCGACTTGCAGTGTCCCATGGGCCGTCTCGTGGGCTTTTTAGCCCACCAGGCCCAAATGGCGAGACACCGCCGCCCCCTCGCCGGCGTTTCAGGCCGAGATTAGCCAACGTTGAAGAAGAAGCTTCATTTCGACCAAAAAAAAAAAAAAGAAGAAGAAGAAGCTTCAGATTAGAGCTTTGGCAAAAAGCATCGGCTCCGCGACTGCAAAGACGCCGGCGACGCCCAACTCGAGCTCTGACTCGGTGGACGACGAGTTCGACGCGGATCGAGGCTCGAATTGCCGGCCGTTCGATGGAGGAGGACATGGACTCGCTCTTCGAAGGCATGGTGCTGTTCACGCCGTCCCAGCTTTCCGACCAGCCCGAAAGCGGCGGCGCGAATCAGCCCCAGCCTCACGATCCGATCCGTCCTCCTCCTTCTCCGCCGCCGCCGCCGCTGCCGCCGGTGGATGCGGATGCGGCTGCGGCCGCGTCGGAGCCGCTCGACGAGAACCTCTTCTCCGACCTCACCCTCGTCGGTCCTCTGCCGGACCTATCCGAGAACGGCCACTCCCCTCCTAGATTGAGCCCCAGAC